>JAKELI010000398.1:0-43421 GCA_021525025.1 Lactarius hengduanensis
GGTTTAGATGGGACACGCGAGTACGAAAACTCGTGCAGGTTAAGGCAGCGGGTAAAGGTCTTGTATTACTTCTACGGGTATGAGTACACAAAGTCTAGCTACATAATGACATTGCCATTACCCTCCCAGCTGCCGCCTTCGTCACCATCGCTATCACCTGCGCCGTCGCCGTTGTGGTCACCATCAATGCCACCGCCATGATTGTCTTCGTGTCGTCGTCTTCGCTGCCGTGGTCATCTTGATGGTCTTCGCACCGTCGCCGCCGCCTTTATGGTCTCGTGTCGTCGTTGCTGCCGCTGTGGTCGTCTTCGCATTGCCGCTGCCGTCTTGATTGGCTTCACTGTCGTTGCTGCCGCCGTGACTGTCTTTGTGTCGTCGTTGTCGTCTTTGTGTTGTTGTCGTCTTTGTGTTGTTGTCGTCTTTGTGTTGTTGTCGTCTTTGTGTTGTTGTCGTCTTTGTGTTGTTGTCGTCTTTGTGTTGTTGTCGTCTTTGTGTTGTTGTCGTCTTTGTGTCATTGTCGTCGCCACCATGGTCGTCTTCGCGTGGTCATCTCCGCTGCCGTGGTCGTCCTTGCATCGCCGCCACCGTCTTGACTGTCTTCGCGGTCGCCACCGCTGCCGTGTTCATCCGCGTCGTCGTCGCCGCCGTGTTCATCTTCGCATCGTCGTCACCACTGCTGGAGTTGTCTTCGCGTTGCTGCCAGTCTGACTGTCTTCGCGGTCGCCGTCGCCGTGATCATCTTCGCGTTGTTGTCGTCGCTGCCGTGGTCGTCTGTGGTCGTCTTCACGTCACCGCCGTCATCTTGACTGTCTTCGCCGTTGTAGTGGGGTTGAGGTGGCAGTGGGGGCTACGTCGAGTCGAGATGGCGCCGGTGCGGGTCGAGGTGCACGGCGCTGGTGAAAGTGTCGTAACAGGGTCGAGGTGGTGGTCATAGCCAGGTCGGTAGGGTCGAGGGTATCGTAGCCATATCGAGGTGGCGGGGTTGAGGGGCAGCAGGTGCAGGTGTGTTGGTGTTGAGGTTGCGGGAGCAGGAGCGGGAGGTCCTGTCCGGTTGTCAGTTGAAATGGCTAAGAGAAAAACAAAAAGTGAAAAAAAAAAAAACTCACGAGATGGTGACAATCGAGATAGCGACAACAACCTGCATACACATGCGCGAGCGGCAGGGAGGCGAGTTGGGTGCTTGCATGCCGCGAGGCATAAAGGTGGTGGGAGGAGGCCTTTGTGAAGGCGATGACGAGGCCGCCACTGTCCTGTGGCTTGCACCAGTTAGATTCAGAGACGAACGGGAAAAGAAAAAGAAAAAGGATAAAAACGTAGCTCCATATTCGCATCTTCGGGATTTGCGTGAGGGGAAGTGTAACGCCGCCACTGGCGTTGGTCCGACTTGGACTTCGAAAGGGCGTTAACGACTTAGCAGTTTTATCCTTTGAGTCACGTGACACGGATACACGGCCTCTGGGTGCACGTGATCGTGAGAAGCACTAGGGCCTGATCCACTAGGCGTAGCTGATGTCCGACTTGCTTGAGTAGAGTCAAGCGGTAGAGGAGAGAGATGCACACAAGGAGTAGGAGCGGGAACGTGATGGCAATTGAAGAAGACCAAGATGAGGATCCTTGGTCTTCGATGCGTACTATTTATACATGTTAGAGGCAGCTTTAAAGCTCCTCTTGAACCAAGACGACTAGTAGCGTAAGTAGCTCGAACCCTACTACGGCTACTACTAGGAATGAGTCATAGCACCACAACAAACATGTGATACTACGGCTGACTGATGCGAATGTCCATGACTAATTACGACTTACGGCGGGAGTCATCACTGCTCAGTAAGTGTCCACAAACGAGACCGTGACAGGAAGGGAGAGGGAGACATGGCCTGTTTGCGAGGTGTTTGGCGTCGGGCTTACTATCTTTTGATACTGTGGTGGTACTACGTAGAGATGGGTCATTGGCGTCGAGGACGGGCCTTCCGGGCCTCAACGACATCACGTCTGGCTCAAACCCAGGCCGTATTACCGATGGATTCTCTGCTGTCGCTGGATGGGATCCCGTACATCCCTTTGGGCTGATGTCTCTCGAACGTTGGCTGACTCTGCTAGACTTTGCTAAACTTGAGGAAATAATCGACGATCGACTGAGGAACACAGGTACTTCACACGGAGCCAACCGCCCACATAGACACCGCCACCATTGTGCATGGTCAAGCATCTGTCAGACAAACTAGGTGTTCAGAGCTGTTCAGAGCTGTTCGGAGTGTCCTTGAACAGCTCCGAACAGCTCTGAACACCTACTGCAATTACAGATGAGCCGTCCCTTTAAAACTGCATTTTTGCCATCCCTATGTTTTACACCACTCCTCCGGCTGACTGGGCATATGACTGTTATGTTATGTTTGTGTTTTACGCCTTTACTACGGCTGCGTCTCCATTTCGTCTCACTCAGTCTCATAGGGGCTCACGCACCCCTCATCGTACTTTCGACCCCTGTTTCATGCTTTCATTGGCCCGTGCGTATTTGCTTTGCTTTACCTCTATTGCCTCAGAAAATGTTGATAAACTATATAAAAAGTGCTTCTATGTATCGAATATAACCAGCTGTTTTCCCTTCTGCCATTGTGTGTCTCTAAGGCTCTAAAATCCCCCTCTCCAGAGCGAAGTCATCAATCGGCTTCCCGTGTTCTCGTTTGCCAACTGAACCGGCTACTCATCCTGACCAGTAAGACTTAGCCGGATCACCTTTGCCCTACCTTTACACCACAGACATGGATTCGAAGTCTCAGGCTTGTCCACCTAAACACTCAGACTCGTTACCGCCATCATACCCGTTCCCAAACCCGTCATCATCACCCCCATTCCCAGTCCCGCCACCACCCGTGCACAAAGCTTGGCACAGAGCTCATTTTGATGGGCATTTTCAAGGGGATTCTGGTGGGTCTGAGTCAGCGCCAGCTGGCAGCCCCTCAAAGCCCCCCCTTTGTTTTTTTGTTTTCCCCATTCTTTTCGGCATTGTCGTACTCACGGGCCTCGTGTGGGCCGTGACTCACCGAAAAATTGGCAACGGTGGGGCAACTTGAACTTCAAGTCATACCCCCTGTCTCGACCTGTCTTCCCAACGCTAATCCGAGTCGTCACTTCGCCCTTGCCTCGTTATCCTCTCTTTTCAAAATGAGTGGATAGCTGAATTAGGACGTCAAATCCGTGCATCTCTATCAGTTTACGCCTCCTTTTGTTTCCTCAAAAACCATTCCAAAGGATAATGCTGGCATCGACCACGACTCCTAGGCCACTTGTAGGCAGGTCGTGTGGTTCCCGCGCCTCAGACTTGTGACGCATTTGTTCTCTGTGCTCACATCCTCGTCGCATCACCCCTTCGCCATTCTTTTTTCACCCTGTCAACTGGCCAATCGCCTGTTGTAGCAATACTGCGTCTAGTTGTGTTTCGCAGTGTATCCCAAAATAAAACTGTTATCCCTGACGTATAGGGATTATCACCGGTTAGGACTACGAGGTGGCCACGACGGTAAGGGTGACGGCAATGGCAACTAGTGTTCGAAAGTCCAGTCCCATGAACCGGAAAAAAACCGGGACCGGACCGGACCGCAACCGGTTGCAACCGGACCTTCGGTTGCGGTTCATCCGGCCTGAGAACATTACCGGTTGCGGTTCATCCAAATTTGGAAAATGGGTGAACCGCTACAGGGCCGGTTGGGACCGGTCCCAACCGGTCTTTACAGTCACGACCAGCCACGACCATCCGACAACGGTAAGTTCGACAACGCCGACCAAGGGAACTACGACCACCCTTCCGACACCCGGGCCGACTGCAGCGACGCCGACGTCAATGCCTCGGACCGGCCTCATCACCGGCCTCAACACCACGCCAACACCGACCACCGACCACGGTCGTTCCAACATCGACGACGACACATCAGCCGCAACGTCGACACACCGACAACTACAAGCAACAACAAGATGATGGCGACCACAAGTCCTACAACGACGACGCCCGACAGCCGCAACGACGATACCCGACAGCCGCAACGACGACACATCGACAACGGCGGCACATCGACAACCGCACCATCAACGCACCTACTACCACGACGACGGCCCCAACAGCACGTCGACAACGACAACGATGATCAAGACGACGACACGTCGACAAGGACGACACACCAGCAGCCGCAATATCAACACAGCCTCAAGAACAATATATCGACATCCACGACGACAACGACGACGCATCAACCGACGATGACGATGCATCAACCGACGACGACGACGCATCCGAGTCAACGGCCGCGATGTCGACGACAACCACGACGCCGACTCAAGCCGACGATCGGACAATGATTGCGACGCGTCCTCTTTGTCGCGAAGAGGACGAGGGCCTTATATTCCATTCAGTAGTAGTAGAGTAGTTCAAGTTACTATGACTTATTGTAAAATACCAGTAGCACAAGCACAAATCGCAATCGAATTATATTGTTATGCCTGCGGTTGCAGTCGGTCCATGACCGGTTGGGACCGGCTCAGGATGAGCCGGTTTAGACCGTTCGGACCGGTCTTTTGAGAATCCGGCAACCGGGGTGGGACCGACTCCTGTCGGCTCGGTCCGGTTTTGGGGCGAGGGGATGAACCGATGGATCGGTCCCGGTCCCGGTCTTTCCAAATTAGGGAAAAAAACCGGACCGGACCGGACTTTCAATCACTAATGGCAACGGGGCGAGCTGACGACGGTGTATTTGTGGTCAAGACATTAGATCGACGACAGGCGAAACGAGCTCGCAATTTGAGGAGCACACAGCAACCACTACCGTGGCACTGCCACTGCGCTTGCTGCTATCGAGATCAACTGCGATTTCAATTGCGAACCTGTGTTCCTCGGCATTTCCACACCGACCCTACGTTCCAGCTTCTCATTCTCCTTTCAACCCGCCTTGCAGACAACATGACCTTGACGTCCATCACACCCCACATCAACCAGGCACGACACTATCCTATACCATGCGTGTTGTTTGTCGCTAATGACTGATTCACAGATGATGTATGAGCTCCCAATTGTTGGTGGCGATCAACGCAGGGTGGGCTAGTATACAGGTATTGCAATCAGTCTCTTTTCATGTTTTTTCTTCTTTGGTGTCACTTAGTGCATAACAGGCGTCTATTACGCCGCTGAAGTGGCCACTGTACTACATTGGAACCGCCTCTCTGACCATGTCGGGCGCAAGCTTATCCTCCTATTCGGCCTTCTCAGAACGATCGTTTGTATCACCATTTTCGAACTCTCGCGTTCTTTCTAGACTCTAGAGCCTGGCTCTTTGGTACGTCTTCGGTGACGAGGCTCTGAAATATTCACTTGTTAACGTTTCACAACCTCATCCCAGCCGCTTCTTTAGTGGGACGCTCAATGGGAACGTTGACGTTTCAAAAAGTGTGCTGGCCGAACTCGCCGACGAGTCCGATGTTGCCCGGGCGTTCTCCTTCCTGCCCCTCGTCTTTGTAGTCGGCCAGGTCATAGGGTACGCCTTGTTGAATATTCACATATTCTCTTGCTCATACGCCTTAGGTTTTCTATTGGTGGGTCACATAATGATCTGTGGTGACTTCCATTATTCATGGGCCAACTGACGGTGAGAGTCTTATATGTCTCATGGACCAGCCGACGTTGGCCGACATGGAAGAATTCTTCCGAGAGTCATGGGCCAACTGATGTCGGCTCACGGAGGATATTTGCTCCGAGAATCTCCTCCGAAGCATTGTATCGGACGTGATGGTAGTCATTTCCTCCGAACATTGTAACGGGGTGCACCTCCTCCAGATATCGAGATGAAGTAAATTCCCACTGAATAATTGTGGTTTTTCAAAGCATGATATATGATAGACATCACACAAAGAGTCAGACAAATACGATTCAAGTATTATTGGGTCCATGTAAGCATAGACTGTACAGTTCTAAGTATTTCTTCCAAGGTAGTTCGGACCAATCCTTTCCGAACCCCTACCAGTGTCCATGTTTCTTCACAACAGTCAGAGGGTAGTGCAAATGTGATACAACAAGCTTACCTGGCTTTGGGTGTCACCTTTATCTGTCGTTTTCCCAGACTATGAGGCTGAGCGGGCTGGTTTTCGGGCACATGTCCAGATGTAAAGGCCACAGGGCCCCCATGGTCCATTTGAGGGAGTGCCATGCTCTGACTTGGTGTTTGTTGCGGGTTTGGTTGTGCTCTGGCTATATTCAAGTGTACATATAATTGCCAGCTTTCAGAAATATTTATGACACTGCTCACCAGGGTTGTGAGTTAACTCAGTGAGTGTTGGCTCGGAGGGTTGCATATTGTCACTCCGTTCCGCATTGAAGGATGCTACGTAAGCAGGTAAGTAGATATCTGTGCATGGAAGAAATGGCCAGACTTACAGGAGTGTTGTGGTACAGACGGACACTCCAAAGATCATGCAGAGCCAATTCCTGCCTGTTCCAGACCTTCAGTATCAGATCCAGCAGGACCCCTCTGCACTGGATGCAGGGAAGGTGGTGGTGGTGGTAATGGTAAGACCGAACTGTTGTCAGTAATGTTGTTCAGTTCTTGAGCATAGTTCTCTTCATCACCATCTACATCGGAGGTAGAAGCATTCTGGTGCCGTCTCCGGGCTGGGAGATGCTTAGAGGTCTTCTCCAGATCCGAATCAGCAAGCAGTTCACATGATGGATTCCAGATGAGGGGATCCAGTCCATCTTCCTTCCGCTGCCTCCAGTAGATAAGCAGGTCATGCACATCATTCAATCGGATCTTTGAGGGGTCTGCCCACTTAAACCCAGGTGGATAACACTCTTCCTGGATCCAGGCAGTCGGAGTTGTGGATAGCTTTGCCCAGGGGATGGTGGCATAAGGCTTACCAGAGATGAACCCTAATGAGCATATATACATATGTGAAGCAATACAATGTAGATCATGGGGGGTGACTCACTAATATGGGCAGTGCAATAGCCCCTAAGTGCTGTCTGAACCACCTTGGTTTGATGCCCACCACCCTTGACAATAGATGGAATTTCAGGCTCCCCAGTTTTTTTATTGGTGGTTATCTGGACAGGGATCTTGATTGTCCTTGAAAGGTCCTTCTGAGCATTTTGATCATCATCTGTGTCACTCATGAGACAATAATAAATATTGATGGAAGCATGTCAAACCTTGCTCAAAGCACTTCCTGCCATACTTCTTCCATGTGTCCCAGAGCACAGTGCTTCTCCACTTCGGACAGAAGTCATTAAAATCCATTCCTCCACCTACATCAGCATTCCACTCATCCCTGACAATGGAAAAGTCAATGTCTCGTCAGGCCACTGACAGAACATGAATGATGTACATTGAAACCTGTGGAGTTCCATCCTCCTTCTGATATGCAAGGAGAACTATGGAGCGAGCTCCACATGTTCTGTAAAGCTGGGTTTGAAAGTCCCTTACTATCTGGCCACGGATAGCAGCTGAAGCCATCCTGGAAGGCGAAGAATCAGTGTGGTGCATGGAATACTGTGACTTCACTTACTTGGCCTGAATTCCCTTCGGAGGACCATTATCTGACCATTCATCAGCAGTTTGTGCAAAGCGCTCCTGTTCCTCAACTGGTAGCTTCTTCCATAACTCAGTGGTTGCAAGTTGAATTGAACCAAGGAAGGCTTCCATTCCGGGAGCAGCTCTGGACATATCCTCCGCAAGCTTCATGATATCTACTTTATCCTCATGGTAGAAGACATTCCTTGCAGACCACCTCCGAACGAATTTGATAACCTGACGATGAGGAGGGTTGTAGTGGTTGTAGTACCACTTTTTGATTTTCTGAAGTACACATCTATCAGTGGGCTTATAACCATGCATAAAAGATGAATACCTGTTTAGCTTCCTTCTTATTGAATTGAGAGTTACCAGGCTGTCTCTTATATATCTCCCCCATTGCCTTCTCCAGAATCTTATTCCTCATCTGTGTATCAGCCTCCTCAACTCATCCATGTAACCCCTCAGGATGGTCACATCCTGTGGTGATAATTTAAACCCTTCCTGAGTGGGAGGAGCTGGTCCGGAGGGTTCATGAGAGTCAGAAGACGATTCAGACATGTGTGGATATGGTTGATGTAATGTAAGGAAGTGAAGTGTAAGGGTGAATGTGGGTAGTAACTGCACTAATCATGACTGTTCATATATATAGTGATCTATGTCTAACCGGAAAACGCTCCAGAGGTCTAGATAGTCTGATGAAGCACAGTTGACGATTAGCGGAGTGAATGTGCAATGTTTCGACATGACACATGTAGCACAATAGGTTTCAGGATATATTTGTTAGATTGTCAGAGCCAGACAGACTAGAGAGTAAGAGGTATTTACCAGAGTGCTTCATGGTAATCATGGTAAAACTTGTTGATGCAAGATAGGATGAAACGAAATGAAGCATGGCATTCCGGAGGCATCACTCCGTTTCAGGACTCCGTTGAATGAAACATCGGACCTGGATAGACCAGACACATGACTCCGAATTACAAACAAAGTCATGTGCATGACAGACAATCATGGGACAGTGTAATAAGAGAGGCATTCGAAACGACATATATTGGTGAAGTACATGGTTATCTGCCGCTGGACAGAAGGGCAGAAGGGTAGGTGCATCGTAAAGTACAGTTCTGGGCTACTACAACTCCGTAATATCGGCCAGAAACTCGTCGATGGTCGTCAACGTGCTCTCCGAACTGATTCCGATGGCCTCTATCAACTGATTACGCTCCACAACTTGTGTACGAATCCTCTCCATTGTCACTCGCACCTTTGCTGCCTCAACCATGGCTGATGATGAGTCCCTGACAGGAGTGGGCTGCTGGGTGTCACTGGCCACCGCAGGAACCTGGTAAATGTAATATAAGTGGTTGAAAATGGAGAAGCAATCTGACAGACGTACTGTGGGTTCCTCACTCTCCCGATCAGCTGCGACTGGGGTCGACTCCGAAGTCACAACCAGCTTCTTGTGTAAGAAGGCAGTGAGGAGTGGGCGAGGTGGTGCAGATGTGGAATCGTCGTCGACTGCCATTGCATCGATTAAATCCTATCACAGAGTCACAATTAGTTTACATATTGATATGATTGCCTACTCACCTTCGGAGTAACAGCGGCAGCAAGTTCTGGCGTATACACAGGAGGAGGGGTATATGTAGGCTGCTTGTGGAGGAACGAGTACATTCCAGTGGGCTTCACCTCTGGCGTCGCACTCGCACCCGATGGAGCTGTGGGAAGCGGGGCGGGAGTCTTGGAGGATGCAGCACCTGGAGTGGTAGTAGCCGTAGACGAGCGGGTGGTAGCACCACCGGCAGGTTTGCCAGGGCCACTAGTTGCAGCGAGCTTTCGAGGTTTCGGGGGCATCTTTCCGATATATGCCCACTGCTCTGTTGTTACGATTTCTTTGCCTTCTTGACTGTTCTGTGTACGATACGCGGATTCCGCGGGGTTCCTATTTCTCACGTGTCGCTTCGTTTTCCCTGATTTCACTTACGCATGACTCGATTCGAGGGGTAGTTTGCGCCATCGAGAACCACCCCACATTTCCGAGCTGATCCCAGGAGCGTATGACTCCGCGCAATCTTTGAATACTATATTCGGCCTTCCCGTTGTTCCGATCTAGGGCTAAGGCCTCATTCTCGCGCCTTGTGTTTGTCTTCACCAAACACCCTGTACCACTATATAAGGTCTTGAATACCTAGCTTGTACAGTAGACTTGACTTCTTGTGTAATACCACATCACCCGTCTCACGACCCCGAGTGAACTCGCCTTTACGCTTGAGTTAACGCCTTTGCTCGCCTTTGCACTTGAGCCCATCTTGACTCCGCTATTATCCTTGTGTCTCGGGAGACCAAGTGATACTTGTGCATCCCCTAACTCGAGTCCTGACCGACTCACGCCTTTCCGTAACCTGTTGTGACTTACGAAGTACACGTCGTACCCAACGCCCCTGTGGTGGCGTTACATCTGTGGCAATATGCGTCGGGGATAGCACCGTGGGTAATGCCTGCCAAAACGGTGCACACCTGAATCGGGTTCCGCTGTCTCGTCTGGCCGGGCAGGGGATGACATATGTGGGGTGTACCTGATATCACCTTGCATCCATTATCACTATATTCGGGCAGCAAGGACACGTGGCTGGTAGATCGATGAATACGCGTAACACATGGAAGATATTCAAATGATTGGGCCTGTATGGCCTGCCGGATGGGGCATTCTCGGAGTTATCACTCCGTGGTCTAGGCTCATATCTTGGATGGAATTGACACGGTTGATGGCATGTTTGATGGGGCATGTGTAGAACAACTCAATATGATGTCATTTGAGTGACCTGGCCGAGACGTCGGACTTGTGTTCACACATTCACCTCAGTGTTCATGTGGGGTGTACCATATCGGTCTGATCAGATAAGCATGACACATATTCGGAGGAGACGTGGACCGAGTTGTGTCCGAATGAGAGAGAAAGATTTCATCCCTCCGTCCACACACTGCTAGACCATCATGGCAATGAATGACATTGTGAGCAAAGCTGAGATACAGCTCTTGGCTATCGCTTGTCGAGTCAATACCGCCCTCCGCTATCGAGATGAGAACGGGGCAGATGACCTTTGGATTCGCCAAGGCATTGAAGATGAGATGGTGCGTCCTCCGGTCTTGTTTCCAGCTCGGTTGGGCTACTGACCGATGTTGTAGCTAGGAATAAATGAGGTCTTCGCCTTGGAGGAGAAGAGGAAGGCGTCCCCCGCTTGCCTGCGTTCCTCCGCATGATTGGGGAAAGAACTGAGCGTGCGCTAGAGCTCAACGAGGTCATGAATCTCGACGATTTGAGCACGGAGGCAATGAAAACATACTGCACATCCATTGCCAACGACAACCCCCAGTGGAGCCGTCTTCTCACAATGCACAGTCCTAGAGACCTCGCTCCTCAGATGCTGCCGGTCACGGAGTGGTGGCTCCCAGTTACGACTATTCCGCAAAGTGTTACGTCCCATAAAAGGAAGGTGCCAAGCAAGTCACGTTGTTGGATTCCAAAACGAGAACGTCACTCCAATTAGCGTTCGAACTCAGATGGGAGAACTTTCCTTTAGTCAGCGTACATAAACATGTTTTGTTTTTATTGTTAAGTTAACTTATGTTTAAAACAAGTATTTTATTTTATTGTTATTAGCTAACTACTTTACATGGATTCTTCTAAGTCGATCTACTGGCGCGGGGGGTGCCCGCCGTTCGCGCGCGCAGCCTCGCCCCGGCTTCGCTTTGCCTCGTTCATGACACCCTCGCCGTCACCATCACCCTCTCCCTTTCACACCTCCGCTCCAATGCGCACACCCCTCCGTTCGCATGCAGCTCCCCCTGGCACCCGTGTTGCGCCCCGCCCCGCCTCGCCTTGCCCGCACACCCTTTGTGCGGCCCCTCCGTTCGCCCCCCGGGTTGCACCGTCCCTCATTCCGTGACCCTTCGCGTGCGCGTTTGCGTGCGGCCCCCTTGCACGCGCCTCCGCATAAACCGGGAGGTGCACCCTGCGCGGAAGCGGCTGGGCTGGGCGCACCGACCCTCCTGCGTCCACGTGCATGGCGGGGCGCGTAAACACGGGGCCGGCATAGCCCGTGCGGAGGGGTTGGATACGCCGACCCCTCCCCTTGCGTGCACGGGCGGTGCGGTGCGATGTGCGTGTGGCGGGGCTAGCGTCGCCCGCGCGGAGGGGACTGGGTGGGCGCGCCGTCCCTCCCCTTGCGTGCGTGGGCGGTGTGGGGCTGGGCTGGCGTCGCCCGCGCCAAGGGACACGGTGGGCGCGCTGTCCCCCCTCTTGCATGCACGGGCAGGGAGGGGCGGGGGCGTGTCCCTTCTGCGTGCCCGTCCGCGCGAAAGAGGGAGGCGGGGGCGCGCGACGAGGGGGGCGCAACGGGGGCGGGTTGTAAGTGGGGGGCGGGCTTACCTTTTGCGCTGTGCCGGCCCTGCTGCGCGACACGTGGGGAGGCGGGGATGGCTTGGCCTCGTGCGCCCCTTCCCGCGCGAACGGGGCGCCACGGGATGGGGCGTTGCCCTCGCACACCTCTTTCCGCGCAAATGGAGGGTGGCGCGGACAAGAGGGAAGGGGGAGGAGAAGGGGAAGGGGCGGGAGCGACGCGGAGAAGTGCGGCGGTGTGCCCTCGTGCGCACCGCTTCTGCGCGAATGGGAAGGGAGGGACCGGGGGCGGCGTGCCCTCGTGCGCCCCCATTCCGTGCGAACGCGGGGCGACGGGGAGAAGGGAGGGGCCGGGCGGCGGCGGGCATCGTGGGCCCCCTTCCACGCGAACGGGGTGGCGCAGACACGGGGAAAGGCGGCATACCCCCGTGCGCTCTTTATCTGCGTGCGAAGGGGGCGCCGGCGGTCAATGCGGGGGAAGGAAGGGGGTGCGACTTACCCTCGTGTGCCCCCGTTTCGCGCGAATAGGGCGGCGCGGACAGGGGGCGGCATGCTCCCGTGAGCTCCCTCTCTGCGTGCGAACGGGCCGGCGCGCTGCGTCTACTTTCGACGCGAGTGGGGTAGGCGAGGGGAGCGGGAGGAGAGGAGAGGAGAGGAGGGAGGTGTGGGTGGAGGGGTGGGCGTCCTACGCCCTTTGCACACCCAATTCTGTACGAATTGGCATGCAACAGGGCGGGGGGGATAAGTGGGAAGGGTCCATTTACTGTCCAGTTCTGGACCCTGTGGCGGAAGCAAGGCGTGCCTGCCACGTACGCCAACGTGGCAGGCACGTTTTGCTTCTGCCTGTGCATCCTCAGGCCTCGGGCTCTGCACAGAATTGGGTGTGCAAAGGGCGTGGGACGCTCACCCCTCCGTCCACACCCCCCTCCTCTCCTCTCCTCTCCTCCCGCTCCCCTCGCCTACCCCACTCGCGTCGAAAAGTGGACGCAGCGCGCCGGCCCGTTCGCACGCAGAGAGGGAGCTCACGGGAGCCGCCCCATGTCCGCGCCGCCCTATTCGCGCGAAACGGGGGCACACGAGGGTAAGTCGCACACCCACCCCTTCCTTCCCCCGCATTGACCGCCGCCGCCCCCTTCGCACGCAGATAAGGGGCGCGCGGGCCCTTCCCCGGTGTCTGAGCACCACGTTCGCGCGGGCCCGCCGCCCGGCCCCTCCCTGCCGGCGCACGGGGGACAGCGTGCCCACCCCAGTCCCCTTCAGGCGCAGGCGACGCCTGCCCAGCCCCACACACCCCGCCCCGCCCTGCCCGCATACGTGAGAGGTGGGACAGTGCGCCCATCCCCTCCGCGCGGACCACGCCAGCCCAACCCCACGCGCCCCGCCCTGCCCGCGTACGCAAGAGGACGGACGGCGCGTCCAGCCCAGCCCAGCCCACGCACCCAAGGGGAGGGCCCAGTCCTCTTCGGCGCGGGCGACACCCGCCCAGCCCCACGCGCCCCGCCCCGCCCTGCCCGCATTCGTGAGAGGGGGGACGGTGCGCCCACTCCTCCGCACGGGCCACGCCAGCCCAGCCGCCCGCCGCCCGCGCATG
The DNA here is from genome assembly GCA_021525025.1 of Lactarius hengduanensis. Taxonomy (NCBI): domain Eukaryota; kingdom Fungi; phylum Basidiomycota; class Agaricomycetes; order Russulales; family Russulaceae; genus Lactarius; species Lactarius hengduanensis. The sequence goes on from JAKELI010000398.1 coordinate 13,535, forward strand.
CAACGGGGAGGGTTGGCACGTCCACCCCTCCGCGCGGGCTACGCCAGCCCGGCGTTTACGCACCCTGCCACGCCGGTGCACCCCCGGGGATGCAAGAGGGTCGTGCGCCCAGCCCTCCCGGGTTACACGCCGCCCCCGAGAAGAGGTGCGTGCAAGTGGGAGGGCCGCATGCACGCGAAGGGGTACACGGGACGAGGGCCGATGTAACCCGAGCGCAAGCGGCGAGCGGAGGAGTCGCGCGAAGGGTGTGCGGGCGAGGCGGGGCGGAGCGCAACCCGGGTGGGGGAGCCGCGCACGAACGGAAGGGTAGGCACATCGGAGCGTGGGTGCGAGGAGAGTGATGGCGAGGGTGTCGTGAACAAGGCGAAGCGAAGCCGGGGCGAGGCTGCACGTGCGAACGGCGGGCACCCCCCGCGCCAGTAGATCAACTTAGAAGAATCCATGTAAAGTAGTTAGCTAATAACAATAAAATAAAATTCTTGTTTTAAACATAAGTTAACTTAACAATAAAAACAAAACATGTTTATGTACGCTGACTAAAGGAAAGTTCTCCCATCTGAGTTCGAATGTTACGGTTTCGCCTCCGAACGTCCCCCGATCACCCGCCAAGACCCCGAAGAGTACCGCAATACGAAGAAGCCCCTCGGATATTGCCGAGGAGGAAACCCAAGTTATGAGGCTTGTGGCTGAGAATGCCCAAGCAACCAAAGCTGAGTCACGTGACTATCACTACCACCCTGGAAGCGCTCAGAAGCCTTGGGAGTAGATCACGTGATCTCTCATAAACGCCCGTCATGTGACCCTGGCACGTGACCCGGCTAGACCCGCACCAGAAGGTTCCAGATGAGCTTGTGCCTGGACCGACCTAGACCGCCTCGTGTTTGATGACTCGTACGTGCCTGTATCGATTGTGCCTTGATTCTGATGGATTGTACCTCGTGTTCCCTTATCGCTGACTCGTGCCATGAGTGCCTTATGCCATTGGCTGACTGTTATCTCTGACTCGTTGTGACTCATTCCTAGGACCCGTATATTAGGGTTTCGGAGTTGCAAGCTGGGGTTCAAACCTCCTTGCTGTAGTATATAGTGCTGGGCTTATGGTCGCTGAAGACCTAAGCTTAACTTCTTGGACTATACCACCCAATTGCCTTGCTACTTCTAGCTGTCTGCTGGTTGTACGCTGAATAGACCTTTGGTTGTTCTACCCATCCTGTTCTTAGCTGTTGGCTGTCTGTAAAGCGCCATATCCCTTCTTTCATTCCCTTTCCTCTCATTGCTGTCTTATAACGACGCGCTGTCCATACTCCGCTTTATTGCATTCGCTGCCTCTCTTACCTTGTGGGCCGCCTTTATACGACTTTCAACCTGAGTCGTGCAACGCCGAGTATCTGAGTTCGACATCCGCTGTGATCGTTTGGTCTACGTGTAGCCCTATCGCCGATTATAGGAAGTGCGCCCGGTGGAGCGTAACATCGAACGCTAATTGGAGTGATGTTCTCGTTTTGGAATCCAACAACGTGACTTGCTTGGCACCTTCCTTTTATGGGACGTAACACTTTGCGGAATAGTCGTAACTGTGGCTCCCTGGTGAGCCCACTATAGAGGACGAAGAAAACGCTGAGGACGCTGCTGGAGAGGAAGACGGAGATGGCGATAACGATGATGAGGTCCAGATAAGTGAGTTTACACCATACAGGATCTATGGATTCGCTAATTACTCTGTCAACATAAGTTGACGCTCCAGATATGGCTGGCGATGTGCAGCCTCGGCGCTCCGAACGCAACACCAAAGGAAAGGCGCCTGCACGCGCCGATGTGGACGCATTGGATGGCAGCGGCGACATTGAAATGGGCGAGGCTGTCGTCAACCAGAAGACTCCGAAGACGTTTCAGCCAGTCAAGCGTGCGATCGTCGTCTCACCAACATCAGAGGTCCCTGCGAAGCGACAGCAGCGCAGGCCCAGTAAGGCAGCGAAAGCTGCTGGTCGTCTGCCAAACCCAGTACGTATCATGCGTCCTCCGAGACGGCATGTGCTCATATCTCTTAGGAGTTTTGTGGCCCTTGCCAGAACTATGATGTTGAGGAGTGTAAACCTCAGGCCGATGCTCCGAAGTCGTATGCCTGTGAGCTCTGTGCGTCTAGGAAGGTGACGTGCAATCCTCCGGCGGCGTGGGCGGTCGCCCTGAAGAAGGCGCTGAAGGAGGCAGCAAGGGTCAAGCAGGAGGCCAAGAATCGCAAGCGTTCCACAACATGTACGTCTTTCCTTTCAAATTCATTTCAATTGTTTAACTGGACTTAGCGATCATGGAGGAGCTTCCTGTGACGCTGGAGGGTTTGCAGGAGCGCCTTGACTTTATGGAGGCGGATGCGATGGCGTTCCAGGAAGCCTTGGAGGTGAATGCGAAAGCGTTCCGAGAAGCCATGGAGTCGCGCATGGATGCGCTCCAGGACACTTTATACAACGTCGACGTTATGATGCGCGCCTTGTGCATGCGCAACTCTATTACCCCTTCTACGCTCGCCCTCCGTATCCCACCTGTTCCCCTCTTCGTTCCAGCCGTACCTTCCCCATCTCCGACCGCTGGCCCGTCGTCAATCGCTTCCACTTTCAGTTCGATGTCCTCCGCCGCCGGATTCGACATTTCGCAGCTGTCAATCGCTGCCCCCCTTGCTTGTGTGGCTTCGGGGAGTGGTGCTGGGAACACACTTACCCCAGGTGCGTCGACCGATCTCACATTCATTGTGAATCACCGCTGACACTATGTACACTATGTAGTACCTTTGTCTCGCACTCCGAGCTTGAACCGTGGGCGGGGGGGAGCTAGTAAGCCTGCATCCCAAGCCTCAAGCATTGCAGGATCCAAGGCTCCGAGCGCTGCTGGATCCAAAGCCCCGAGTGCTGCTGGGTCTAGGGAATCGTCTCGCACATGCGACTGAGGGCATAGGGCCATCGCATCATGTAAATAAATTGTCTGTCTTGTACTACCACACCTAGCATTATGCTAGAGTTCATATCAAATCAAAGTTGTGTCTTTGTATTGCTCCGAACTCGGCCTGGTTACACTCGACTCAATCGACTCAAACATTGGTCAGCTTCGGGATTGGTTGGTCTTGATTGCTCCGGTTGGCCGGTCACATGTACGCATCACTCGCCATCTGCCCAGGTGCTCCAATCCACATGACCTTAGTACATGTTTGTGTGCTCGCTATCAATACTGCATAGTCCTAGCACAGTGTGTTCGCTGTCATTAAAGCTGTCCGATAGCATGATCAGATGTTCAATTGCATATACTACTCTCCTGACCACTCTGGCTTCAACTGTGTATCGACTCAGGTCGTATCGTTTGAGGAACCACTTAAGTGCTACTCCGAGCAGTTCTTCAGTGATCACAGTTCATCTCATGTGAGTGCTAAGCGTGATATGAGTGTTTCTAGTGTGAGATCTAGGACAAGTAAATATACACGAGGAAACATTTGGCTGGGTCCTATCTTCTCACATCACTTGCACTACTCTAGGAGCCTATGCTCTTCAATGACCTATCCGGACCTTGACTCAATATAGAATAGTAACTCTAGGCCAGTTGGCCAGACCAGCAGTGTTCCTGTTCCTGCATTGTGTCGTCGTGTGTTTTACTTAGCACCAGATCACACCAGATCATATCAGTAGTGTATAACACATGTGCTAGCCGATGTAAGTGTGCCTATACCAATGAAGATAAGTCCAAGATAAGTCACAGAATCGGGGGGTGCATCATATCCAGTATGATCCGACCTAGGGATGCCGCGGTCCGGTCCGGATTGGGGTTCGGACCCGAACCGCACCGGACCGCACCCGAGGTCCGGTTCAGGTTCGGGTCCGGTTCGCCACCCTGGTAGAAGGTCCGGTTCGGGGTTCGCCATTGACCGAAATTGACAGAACCCGGTCTGGACCGAACCGCACCCAAACCTCACACATGAGCCTACATTTCTCGAACAAAAACTTATTATCATAATGGTAGTAATAGCAATACAGACAAATCATAATGGTAGTGATAGTAATACAGATCTAATCTAAGACATAACTGTAGTGTCGCATAGGCTGGCCGCGACGGTGAATGCGGCTGTGGCGAACTCGTGTTGCTGTCGGTGTTGCTGTCGGTGGACGGGGTATAGAGGTCGTAAGATTGAAGGGTGGCGCGCCAGGCGTAGGGCTACTGGGGCATGTCAGGGAGCGAGTTGTTGCACCATATTATGCTATTTTCAAGCTGTCAGCTTTGGGCACGGTCTACGAAGGTTATTTGGACAGCGTACCTTCGCTGAAGCTGTCAGAAAGCGGCGCCTCCATAGCCTGGGCCTCGGGGAACGTTGGGTGTTGGAGGGTGGCGTCGGGCGTGATCAGGAAACGAGTTGTTGCGCCGTAGTGCTGTTTTCAAGCTGTCAGGCCCGGGCACGGTCCACGGAAGTCGGGCAGAACATACCTTTACTGGGGCTGACGGAAGGCGCCTCCATAGAAGTCCGAAAGACGTTCGGTGTCGGTGTCAGTGTTGGCGTCGGCAGATCGTGCTCGGGTGTGGAGGTGGTAAGACTGAAGGGTAGCGTTGGGACGTAAGGCATGATCAAGAAGCGAGTTGTTGCGCTGCATCATGGTGTTTTCAAGCTGTCAGGTTTGGGCACGGTTCACGAAGGTTGTGTTAGCGTACCTTCACTGAGGCGGTCAGACGACACCTCGTAGCAGCTGAGAGATGTTCGGTATCGGTGTAGGTGAGTATTCAGACGCCGAGGTCTCCAACGTCGCTATCCACCGACCTTGCGAGAAACCGTGAGCCTGACGGTCCTGGCTGTGGATCGAGGGCACGCCTCTCCCTGGGGCGGAGTTCTAAGTTCACCCGAGTTCAACTAGTGTTCAACTGAGACCACAACTAGAAGTTCAACACTTACAGTACCTCCATGGATCCAACGAAACCGTTCGGGGATGCATGTACCCCAAACGGTGGCCTCAAGGAGGCACATGAGATGGATTGGCCCAATGACCCAGATGACATTACCCCGGTATCCAATCGTAAGTAATGCTTCTTCAAATGCGCTTCTCGAACTCACCTTGATTAGGCAAGAGCGCCCCATCTCAGCGACCTAGTGGCCCCCCTACCCAAACCACTTTGAGAGTGTTTGGTATCACTGCAACGGGTCAGCGCTCTGCAGATGACGAACCTGTGGGCAGTGCTACCGGGTTGGACAGCCGACGGCCGAGCCGCATTCGAAAACCTACGGAAAAGGTCAAGGAGGCTCTCGCCAGTGGTAGCGTGCAGTCAGTGAAGAAAAAAAGAAGCGCAGTTGTACTCACCTCAGAGACTGAAGACGACGCACAACCACCCAAAAAAAGGAAAAACAAAAACAAAAAGGATGCTGAAGATGTCAGCCTCATCGAGGAACCCCGCAAAACATCGAAAAGTCATTTATTTTCACGCGCATCTGAGGAATCTCAAGACAGTTGTGTCAATAAAACCTCTAATTCGGATGATTTGGGTAATGCGTCGATGGGGGAGGACGATGCGTCGGATGCGAAGGGAGATGCGTCAGATGCCAGTGAGGAATGGCAGTACTCGCAGCTGGAGAAAATGGCTACAAATGACGCAAAAGTAAGTGAGCTTTCTCCCTAGAGCGCTTCGACTCACCTTAGAATGCGTACAGAGTTTAAAAAAAGTCAACCTACGCTCAAGTACCGGGGGGAATATAAAACTCGCTGACCTGATAGGGATATTCAAAGATGGCAAACATCCTAAAAGTAACAGGGACGCGCGATGGTGTCGGTTGTGCAAGATCTGGCTGTCAGGAAATGTTTCGACATGCCGTACGCATATCATCAGGTAAAGTCATGCATCGAAGAGGTAGTATCAATAACTGATGATGCATGCAGACAATGGAACACTCACAGAGAGTCGTACTTGACCAGATGCCAACGCGAAGACGTCGAGCCGAATGAGCGAGTCATGAGTGCCGTGAGAGAAGTAACACCGGGAACGAAATCCCAGGAGCAAGGAACACTGGAAGGATGGTCCGCAGTCAAAGTGCCACAGTGGACGAAGGATGGGCTGAGGGAACACATCGTTGAATTGGTGGTGGTCAACGACCAAGTGAGCGAAAAGGCCATATACGTGACAATGACTCAACGTACTCAACTCGTGACACGCAGGCCTTTTCCCTCGTGGACTGTCCGGTCTTCCGTCGACTGCTTACGTTTCAACGTCCTGGTACCAAGGACAGTGATATCCCCCACCACACGAGCATTGCCAAGGCTGTCCATGAAAAGGCCCTCAAGGTCAAGGATATCTTGAACGACCTCTTTGCGGTGAGCGTGGTTTACGATTTTCCCTAGCACTCGAGCTCACATGTCCGCACTAGAGCACACCTGGAGAAGTGTCAGTGACGTTGGATGGCTGGTCGTCATTAGCCCGTGACCCGTACCTTGGAGTTACCGTACACTGGGTCCATAGCACCCGGGAATCTCCTACTGAATGGAGTCTTCGTACATTGCTGCTCGCATTTCGAGAGGTTAAAGGTAACCACTCTGGTGAAAACCTTGCGAAGGTGGTAATGGAGATCTTCACGGCGGCGGGGTTGACGTCCAAGGTAAGTGTCCCATCCTAACAAAGCTTCGATTCGATTGAGTTGGGGGTAGATTGGTTGGATTACTTCGGACAACGTCACCTCCAACGACAAGATGATGACGCATCTTGAAGGTAAGTTGGACACAATTGAACACAAGTGGAAAGCGTCGGATCGACGCGTGAGGTATGTGGGCACTCTGGCACTCAGAATTTCGGAATAACTGTTGACGCTGCGCAGGTGCCTTGCACATATTGTGCACCTCGCAGCCAAACACATCGTTCAAGCGTTCACTCGAGATGGCCCAACGATGGAGTCGGAAATCCCAATCGGTGACTTGCAGGCAGACGGAGATCTAGCAACGGATGGCGCGGGAGACGACGACGACTCAGAGACTTCATATGCGCCTGGTGACTCCCTCGGAAAATTATGGGCCCTCATCAATCAAGTGTGCAACCACTCCGATTGATAAGAGCGAAAGCTGATAGAACTCAGGTTCGACTTTCCCCACAGGCGACGACCTTCTTCTTCAAGTGTTGTCTCGAGGAAAAAGCGCCCCGTCTCGAACTCATAAAGTACATCCGGACACGCTGGTCCTCGATGTACGATTTACTCGAGCGCGTGTTCTTGTTGCAATTGGTATCCGTATTCTCCCTTGCACTGTCCTATTTCCCTTGTCATAACCATCACATAGGGCATCATGAAGTTCGTTCAGCTCACCGATGATTGTACACGAGTCCCCAAGCTACAGAAGAAGAAATACGCCGACTACAAGCTCACCACCGACGAGTGGAGTAATCTGGACCTACTTCGTCAAATACTCAGTGTACGAACGTTCACCCAAGTGTTAGGCACAGTTTGTCTACTAATCCTCAAATGCAGCACCCCGCTCAAGCTCAACAACAGTTTTCTTCCGAGCGCGTTCCCACAGTATCCCGCGTATTTCCGACAATCGAATTCTTACTTACATCGTTGGAAGCTGCTGAGAGAGACCCTACTTTCCGGCCTATCCATCATGCCATAACGGCTGGCGTCTTGAATCTCTCAAAGTGGTATCAGAGGCTTGATGCCTGTAATGTATACGTAGTGTGCAATGGTACGTGCGTCGACTAATATGGTACACATAGCACGCTAATCTACTTAACAGTTCTCGATCCGAACATCAAACTAGGGTATATCAGGAAGAACTGGGGCCCTGGTTTTGTCGAGCGTACCAAGCGGGTCCTTGCTGCAATCGTGAGTCCCGAGTCCTTCATTGTTTCGATTATTCGAATACTTAGTACTTGACCCAGTTTGATAAATATGATCCAGCTGCTCAAGGCAGTAGCGGAGACGTCGTTGTCCCATCTTCGAAGCCAGGTAAGTACTATAAAACCTCTGAATAACTCGCCCTGACATAGACCTAGCAATGAACGACAATGTAGGCTACGGATGTAACTGGGTGCAGCTGTCGCTCGACGACGATGACGACGAAAGTACTCATGAACCTCGCAAAGAACTCAATGACTATCTAGAATCTAAACGTGAGGTACCGAAGGGAGGAGTTGTCGAATGGTGGGGTGTATGTATATTGCTTATTGTTAAGTCGTCCGTCTCACTGATTGTTGCTCCACGTCAGCATAATTCCGCCCGTTACCCTACTCTTTCCCTCATCGCGCGAGATTATCTCGCAATTCAGGGGTCGTCCGTCGCCTCAGAACGTGCTTTCTCGAGCGGTCGGCTCACCGGGACCTACATACGCAATCGACTCAAGACAGACACGTTTGAGGCACTTCAAATCGTCAAAAGCGCCTTTCGGAATGGCATTCTCGATGCCAGTGAAGAAGCCGCAGCTTACGTGGCAACGGAATGGGACATCGGTGGTGTTATTGACGCAGAAGATTCTTTAGACTCTATTTAGATGTTGTAGTTGTTCCGTTAGTTGCTCCAGGTTGTAGGGTTTGTAAACCGGCACAGAATGCGTTCAAAACGAACACTAGTTTACCATCAGTTGAGACAGTTGACTATATCACAAAGTGATGGACGACCAGTGCGTCCTGGTGCTCTGTCCGAATCGTGGTCTGACAAAATAAGCCAGAGTGGCACGGGTGGTGTGCCTGACTCACAACTGACATGTACTGATACCCGGCATGATTCCACCACGTGGAATATTTTACCTGCCGCGTCTTTGCTCTAATCTCGTTACAACGCTAGAACCTCAAAACAACATCGATGAACAGGAACTATTCAACCTACTCGTTCTACACCGGCAAACCTCATTAACTTGTTCGAATCTGTGTCTTCGCTCTAATCTCCTCACAATACTATAACCCTCAAAACAACATCGATGAACAGGAGCTATTCAACCTGCTCGTTCTACACCGGCGGAACCTCATCAACAAGTTCAACATTAGTCCCCCCAATGAAGACGAGAGGAGAGAATTACAGAGCGGCACGTAACCTACATTGCTCGATAGTACCCGAGACTAATCCCTTTTATATCAGGTAGATGTACCGTGGACTCCTTCGACGAACACCAACTGCAAGAGGTGAGTATCGTATCGATCTGTTGGGCTCCTTTAGTCAGTTCCAAGTCACTGCCGAGGCACTAGTCCCATGGCGATGGGAGTGAGGGAAGAGAGGGTAAATCTTCGGGATGTGGGCACACTTCCTTCTCTGTGCGTGCGGAAGTTTTCGCTGAGGACAGAGCTGTTCTCTTTCAGTCTTATCCCCTCCACGCCCCAAGTGCAAGGTCCGTGGATAGCGACACTGGAGACCTCCACGTCTGAATATTTGCCTACACCGATACCGAATATTTCTTAGCTGATACGAGGCGTCTTCTGACTGCCTTAGCGAAGGTACACTGTTCAACATAACCTTCGTGGACCGTGCCCAAACCTGACAGGCTGTCACAGCCTGAAGTCTCGACGCCACCCTTTGGTCTTACCCCCTTACAACCTGGGCTTCATTCGTTGACACTGACACCGACACTGAACGTCTCCCGGGCTACTACAGAGGCGTCTTCTGACGGCCTCTGTGAAGGTATGTTTTGTTCAAATGACCTTCATGGACCGTGCCCGAATCTGACAGCGTAATACGGCGCAATAACTTATACTTGACGCTACCCTTTGGTCTCACCACCACGCCCCAAGCATGGCCCGCCGATGCCAACACCGATGCCAACAGCGAACGTCCCCTGTGGCCCAGGCTACTATGGAGTCGCCTTCTGACAGCCCCAGCGAAGGTACGTTCTGTATAAATGTCCTCCGTGGACCGTGCCCGGGCAGCCCGGGCCTGACAGCTTGAAAACAGTGTGATACAGCGCAACAACTCGCTTCCTGCTCATGCCTTACGTCCCGACCTTACCCTTCGGTCTTACCACCTCCACACCCGAGCACGATCTGCCCACACCAACGCCGACACCGACACCGACACCGACACCGACACCGATACCAAACGTCGGGTGGACACGCGTGCCGACTCGCGGTCATGGGCCATCTGGTGTGCCGCCTGGCCAGAACGAAACGGAATGCAAGCCTGCAGCTCGAAGATTCGAAGCAGGTTGGGTGGACGTGCGCGCCGACTCACGGTTATGGGGCCCACGGCGTGGTGGAACAGGTACCTGTAACTGCAGGCCCGGGTATGGGTCTAGAGCGGGTGTATGTCGACAGAGTAGCTGTAGAACTTCTGTAATGTTTTTTTTAGAATTTTAAAGATTTTTTTTAGAATTTTCATGCAGGTTCGGGGTTCAGTTCGGGGTTCAGGCGTGTCTGAGCCCAAACCGGACCTGAACCGGACCGGACCTCAGAGAGGTTCAGGTTCGGCCTGAGAGCCCGAACCGGACCCAGGTCCGGTCCGCGGTTCGGAAAAAAAGGTCTCCGGACCGGACCGGACCGGACCGCGGCAACCCTAATCCGACCTGATCGGTCCTATCATTGCCGCTGACATCGGACATTCATTTCCACGAATATCGGATATAGGCAAGTGCTGGTGACACATATCCGTTTCCATGTCTAGTGCTAGTGCACGAATGCGGTGCATTCCACTAAATGTCCCAATACCATTTTGTGCATCTGAGGCCGTATACCTGAGGGTTTAGCACATGTCTGGAAACACCACTGATGTGATATCACTCAGGTTACACCTGCAGCCTACTGGGCACATTTCACCCGGAGCTAGATAATGTGCTATACTATATAGTAGGTGCTCAGAGCGTGTGTACTCAACTGTGTGACGTGCTATCCCATTATTCATGAGATAGTCAACATTCTGATAGGATATAAGAGCACATAATGATCTGTGGTGACTTCCATTATTCATGGGCCAACCGACGGTGAGAGTCTTATATGTCTCATGGACCAGCCGACGTCGGCCGACACAGAAGAATTCTTCCGAGAGTCATGGGCCAACCGATGTCGGCTCACGGAGGATATTTGCTCCGAGAATCTCCTCCGAAGCATTGTATCGGACGTGATGGTAGTCATTTCCTCCGAACATTGTAACGGGGTGCACCTCCTCCAGATATCGAGATGAAGTAAATCCCCACTGAATAATTGTGGTTTTTCAAAGCATGATATATGATAGACATCACACAAAGAGTCAGACAAATACGATTCAAGTATTATTGGGTCCATGTAAGCATAGACTGTACAGTTCTAAGTATTTCTTCCAAGGTAGTTCGGACCAATCCTTTCCGAACCCCTACCAGTGTCCATGTTTCTTCACAACAGTCAGAGGGTAGTGCAAATGTGATACAACAAGCTTACCTGGCTTTGGGTGTCACCTTTATCTGTCGTTTTCCCAGACTATGAGGCTGAGCGGGCTGGTTTTCGGGCACATGTCCAGATGTAAAGGCCACAGGGCCCCCATGGTCCATTTGAGGGAGTGCCATGCTCTGACTTGGTGTTTGTTGCGGGTTTGGTTGTGCTCTGGCTATATTCAAGTGTACATATAATTGCCAGCTTTCAGAAATATTTATGACACTGCTCACCAGGGTTGTGAGTTAACTCAGTGAGTGTTGGCTCGGAGGGTTGCATATTGTCACTCCGTTCCGCATTGAAGGATGCTACGTAAGCAGGTAAGTAGATATCTGTGCATGGAAGAAATGGCCAGACTTACAGGAGTGTTGTGGTACAGACGGACGCTCCAAAGATCGTGCAGAGCCAATTCCTGCCTGTTCCAGACCTTCAGTATCAGATCCAGCAGGACCCCTCTGCACTGGATGCAGGGAAGGTGGTGGTGGTGGTAATGGTAAGACCGAACTGTTGTCAGTAATGTTGTTCAGTTCTTGAGCATAGTTCTCTTCATCACCATCTACATCGGAGGTAGAAGAATTCTGGTGCCGTCTCCGGGCTGGGAGATGCTTAGAGGTCTTCTCCAGATCCGAATCAGCAAGCAGTTCACATGATGGATTCCAGATGAGGGGATCCAGTCCATCTTCCTTCCGCTGCCTCCAGTAGATAAGCAGGTCATGCACATCATTCAATCGGATCTTTGAGGGGTCTGCCCACTTAAACCCAGGTGGATAACACTCTTCCTGGATCCAGGCAGTCGGAGTTGTGGATAGCTTTGCCCAGGGGATGGTGGCATAAGGCTTACCAGAGATGAACCCTAATGAGCATATATACATATGTGAAGCAATACAATGTAGATCATGGGGGGTGACTCACTAATATGGGCAGTGCAATAGCCCCTAAGTGCTGTCTGAACCACCTTGGTTTGATGCCCACCACCCTTGACAATAGATGGAATTTCAGGCTCCCCAGTTTTTTTATTGGTGGTTATCTGGACAGGGATCTTGATTGTCCTTGAAAGGTCCTTCTGAGCATTTTGATCATCATCTGTGTCACTCATGAGACAATAATAAATATTGATGGAAGCATGTCAAACCTTGCTCAAAGCACTTCCTGCCATACTTCTTCCATGTGTCCCAGAGCACAGTGCTTCTCCACTTCGGACAGAAGTCATTAAAATCCATTCCTCCACCTACATCAGCATTCCACTCATCCCTGACAATGGAAAAGTCAATGTCTCGTCAGGCCACTGACAGAACATGAATGATGTACATTGAAACCTGTGGAGTTCCATCCTCCTTCTGATATGCAAGGAGAACTATGGAGCGAGCTCCACATGTTCTGTAAAGCTGGGTTTGAAAGTCCCTTACTATCCGGCCACGGATAGCAGCTGAAGCCATCCTGGAAGGCGAAGAATCAGTGTGGTGCATGGAATACTGTGACTTCACTTACTTGGCCTGAATTCCCTTCGGAGGACCATTATCTGACCATTCATCAGCAGTTTGTGCAAAGCGCTCCTGTTCCTCAACTGGTAGCTTCTTCCATAACTCAGTGGTTGCAAGTTGAATTGAACCAAGGAAGGCTTCCGTTCCGGGAGCAGCTCCGGACATATCCTCCGCAAGCTTCATGATATCTACTTTATCCTCATGGTAGAAGACATTCCTTGCAGACCACCTCCGAACGAATTTGATAACCTGACGATGAGGAGGGTTGTAGTGGTTGTAGTACCACTTTTTGATTTTCTGAAGTACACATCTATCAGTGGGCTTATAACCATGCATAAAAGATGAATACCTGTTTAGCTTCCTTCTTATTGAATTGAGAGTTACCAGGCTGTCTCTTATATATCTCCCCCATTGCCTTCTCCAGAATCTTATTCCTCATCTGTGTATCAGCCTCCTCAAACTCATCCATGTAGCCCCTCAGGATGGTCACATCCTGTGGTGATAATTTAAACCCTTCCTGAGTGGGAGGAGGAGCTGGTCCGGAGGGTTCATGAGAGTCAGAAGACGATTGAGACATGTGTGGATATGGTTGATGTAATGTAAGGAAGTGAAGTGTAAGGGTGAATGTGGGTAGTAACTGCACTAATCATGACTGTTCATATATATAGTGATCTATGTCTAACCGGAAAACGCTCCAGAGGTCTAGATAGTCTGATGAAGCACAGTTGACAATTAGTGGAGTGAATGTGCAATGTTTCGACATGACACATGTAGCACAATAGGTTTCAGGATATATTTGTTAGATTGTCAGAGCCAGACAGACTAGAGAGTAAGAGGTATTTACCAGAGTGCTTCATGGTAATCATGGTAAAACTTGTTGATGCAAGATAGGATGAAACGAAATGAAGCATGGCATTCCGGAGGCATCACTCCGTTTCAGGACTCCGTTGAATGAAACATCGGACCTGGATAGACCAGACGCATGACTCCGAATTACAAACAAAGTCATGTGCATGACAGACAATCATGGGACAGTGTAATAAGAGAGGCATTCGAAACGACATATATTGGTGAAGTACATGGTTATCTGCCGCTGGACAGAAGGGCAGAAGGGTAGGTGCATCGTAAAGTACAGTTCTGGGCTACTACAACTCCGTAATATCGGCCAGAAACTCGTCGATGGTCGTCAACGTGCTCTCCGAACTGATTCCGATGGCCTCTATCAACCGATTACGCTCTACAACTTGTGTACGAATCCTCTCCATTGTCACTCGCACCTTTGCTGCCTCAACCATGCCTGATGATGAGTCCCTGACAGGAGTGGGCTGCTGGGTGTCACTGGCCACCGCAGGAACCTGGTAAATGTAATATAAGCGGTTGAAAATGGAGAAGCAATCTGACGGACGTACTGTGGGTTCCTCACTCTCCCGATCAGCTGCGACTGGGGTCGACTCCGAAGTCGCAACCGGCTTCTTGGACACGAAAGCGGTGAGTGAGGCCAACTCCGAAGTCACAACCGGCTTCTTGTGCAAGAAGCCGGTGAGGGGTGGGCGAGGTGGTGCAGGTATGGAATCGTCGTCGACTGCCATTGCATCGATCAAATCCTATCACAGAGTCACAATTAGTTTACATATTGATATGATTGCCTACTCACCTTCGGAGTAACAGCGGCAGCAAGTTCTGGCATATACACAGGAGGAGGGGTATATGTAGGCTGCTTGTGGAGGAACGAGTACATTCCAGTGGGCTTCACCTCTGGCGTCGCACTCGCACCCGACGGAGCTGTGGGAAGCGGGGCGGGAGTCTTGGAGGATGCAGCACCTGAAGTGGTAGTAGCCGTAGACGAGCGGGTGGTAGCACCACCGGCAGGTTTGCCAGGGCCACTAGTTGCAGCGAGCTTTCGAGGTTTCGGGGGCATCTTTCCGATATATGCCCACTGCTCTGTGGCAATATGCGTCGGGATAGCACCGTGGGTAATGCCTGCCAAAACGGTGCACACCTGAATCGGGTTCCGCTGTCTTGTCTGGCCGGGCAGGGGATGACATATGTGGGGTGTACCTGATATCACCTCGCATCCATTATCACTATATTTCGGGCAGCGAGGACACGTGGCTGGTAGATCAATGAATACGCGTAACACATGGAAGATATTCAAATGATTGGGCCTGTATGGCCTGCCGGATGGGGCGTTCTCGGAGTTATCACTCCGTGGTCTAGGCTCATATCTGGGATGGAATTGACACGGTTGATGGCATGTTTGATGGGGCATGTGTAGAACAACTCAATATGATGTCATTTGAGTGACCTGGCCGAGACGTCGGACTTGTGTTCACACATTCACCTCGGTGATCATGTGGGGTGTACCATATCGGTCTGATCAGATAAGCATGACAAATATTCGGAGGAGACGTGTCCGAGTTGCGTCCGAATGAGAGAGAAAGATTTCATCCCTCCGTCCACACACTGCTAGACCATCATGGCAATGAATGACATTGTGAGCAAAGCTGAGATACAGCTCTTGGCTATCGCTTGTCGAGTCGATACCGCCCTCCGTTATCGAGATGAGAACGGGGCAGACGACGATTGGATTCGCCAAGGCATTGAAGATGAGATGGTGCGTCCTCCGGTCTTGTTTCCAGCTCGGTTGGGCTACTGACCGATGTTGTAGCTAGGAATAAATGAGGTCTTCGCCTCGGAGGAGAAGAGGAAGGCTGTCCCCCGCTTGCCTGCGTTCCTCCGCATGATTGGGGAAAGAACTGAGCGTGCGCTAGAGCTCAACGAGGTCATGAATCTCGACGATTTGAGCACGGAGGCAATGAAAACATACTGCACATCCATTGCCAACGACAACCCCCAGTGGAGCCGTCTTCTCACAATGCACAGTCCTAGAGACCTCGCTCCTCAGATGCCGCCGGTCACGGAGTGGTGGCTCCCTGGTGAGCCCACTATAGAGGACGAAGAAAACGCTGAGGACGCTGCAGCAGAAGCCGCTGCTGGAGAGGAAGACGGAGATGGCGATAACGATGATGAGGTCCAGATAAGTGAGTTTACACCATACAGGATCTATGGATTCGCTAATTACTCTGTCAACATAAGTTGACGCTCCAGATATGGCTGGCGATGTGCAGCCTCGGCGCTCCGAACGCAACGCCAAAGGAAAGGCGCCTGCACGCGCCGATGTGGACGCATCGGATGGCAGCGGCGACATTGAAATGGGCGAGGCTGTCGTCAACCAGAAGACTCCGAAGAAGTCTCAGCCAGTCAAGCGTGCGATCGTCGTCTCACCAACATCAGAGGTCCCTGCGAAGCGACAGCAGCGCAGGCCCAGTAAGGCAGCGAAAGCTGCTGGTCGTCTGCCAAACCCAGTACGTATCATGCGTCCTCCGAGACGGCATGTGCTCATATCTCTTAGGAGTTTTGTGGCCCTTGCCAGAACTATGATGTTGAGGAGTGTAAACCTCAGGCCGATGCTCCGAAGTCGTATGCCTGTGAGCTCTGTGCGGCTAGGAAGGTGACGTGCAATCCTCCGGCGGCGTGGGCGGTCGCCCTGAAGAAGGCGCTGAAGGATGCAGCAAGGGTCAAGCAGGAGGCCAAGAATCGCAAGCGTTCCACAACATGTACGTCTTTCCTTTCAAATTCGTTTCAATTGTTTAACTGGACTTAGCGATCATGGAGGAGCTTCCTGTGACGCTGGAGGGTTTGCAGGAGCGCCTTGACTTTATGGAGGCGGATGCGATGGCATTTCAGGAAGCCTCGGAGGCGAACGCGAAAGCGTTCCGAGAAGCCATGGAGTCGCGCATGGATGCGCTCCAGGACACCTTATACAACGTCGACGTTATGATGCGCGCCTTGTGCATGCGCAACTCTATTACCCCTTCTACGCTCGCCCTCCGTATCCCACCTGTTCCCCTCTTCGTTCCAGCCATACCTTCCCCATCTCCGACCGCTGGCCCGTCGTCAATCGCTTCCACTTTCAGTTCGATGTCCTCCGCCGCCGGATTCGACATTTCGCAGCTGTCGATCGCTGCCCCCCTTGCTCGTGTGGCTTCGGGGAGTGGTGCTGGGAACACACTTACCCCAGGTGCGTCGACCGATCTCACATTCATCGTGAATCACCGCTGACACTATGTACACTATGTAGTACCTTTGTCTCGCACTCCGAGCTTGAACCGTGGGCGGGGGGGAGCTAGTAAGCCTGCATCCCGAGCCTCAAGCGTGGCAGGATCCAAGGCTCCGAGCGCTGCTGGATCCAGAGCCCCGAGTGCTGCTGGGTCTAGGGAATCGTCTCGCACACGCGACTGAGGGCATAGGGCCGTCGCATCATGTAAATAAATTGTCTGTCTTGTACTACCACACCTAGCATTATGCTAGAGTTCATATCGAATCGGAGTTGTGTCTTTGTATTGCTCCGAACTCGGCCTGGTTACACTCGACTCAATCGACTCAAACATTGGTCAGCTTCGGGATTGGTCGGTCTTGATTGCTCCGGTCGGCCGGTCACATGTACGCATCACTCGCCATCTGCCCAGGTGCTCCAATCCACATGACCTTAGTACATGTTTGTGTGCTCGCTATCAATACTGCATAGTCCTAGCACAGTGTGTTCGCTGTCATTCAAGCTGTCAGATAGCATGATCAGATGTTCAATCGCATATACTACTCTCCTGACCACTCTGGCTTCAACTGTGTATCGACTCAGGTCGTATCCTTTGAGGAACCACTTAAGTGCTACTCCGAGCAGTTCTTCAGTGATCACAGTTCATCTCATGTGAGTGCTAAGCGTGATATGAGTGTTTCTAGTGTGAGATCTAGGACAAGTAAATATACACGAGGAAACATTTGGCTGGGTCCTATCTTCTCACATCACTTGCACTACTCTAGGAGCCTATGCTCTTCAATGACCTATCCGGACCTTGACTCAATATAGAATAGTACACCTAACTCTAGGCCAGTTGGCCAGACCAGCAGTGTTCCTGTTCCTGCATTGTGTCGTCGTGTGTTTTACTTAGCACCAGATCACACCAGATCATATCAGTAGTGTATAACACATGTGCTAGCCGATGTAAGTGTGCCTATACCAATGAAGATAAGTCCAAGATAAGTCACAGAATCAGGGGGTGCATCATATCCAGTATGATCCGACCTGATCGGTCCTATCATTGCCGCTGACATCGGACATTCATTTCCGCGAATATCGGATATAGGCAAGTGCTGGTGACACATATCCGTTTCCATGTCTAGTGCTAGTGCACGAATGTGGTGCATTCCACTAAATGTCCCAATACCATTTTGTGCATCTGAGGCCGTATACCTGAGGGTTTAGCACATGTCTGGAAACACCACTGATGTGATATCACTCAGGTTACACCTGCAGCCTACTGGGCACATTTCACCCGGAGCTAGATAATGTGCTATACTATATAGTAGGTGCTCAGAGCGTGTGTACTCAACTGTGTGACGTGCTATCCCATTATTCATGAGATAGTCAACATTCTGATAGGATATAAGAGCACATGTGAGACCACCTTGCACTATCCAATATCCATACCATATCTGACATGGAATCTCGCTCTCATTTCAAACAAAGGACTCATAGTCCGACCAATCTCTCCGAACCTGAGGATAGCATGCCATTAGATGCCGATCCATTTGATGACGAAGACATGTATTCAGTTGACTACAATGATGAAGCCATAAGCATCGGTTCAGACTCGGACCACTTCATTTTTGAACGCTCCGATTCGGATGTTTCTGACCTGGGTGGCTCCAACTCAGATGGTGAGTCACAACATCTGTCAGAGATAATGGTATGTATGTCACTTGAGATGCATCTTCGGGTCACCTTATGTGTGAAATAGTGCAATAAGACCATCCTGCAGGTGGAGCGCCTTCAGAATGACTTGGAGAACATATTCGTCATGGCCAAGGCACTGTGTGACTCCCAAGGAATTGTGTTGTTCTCAAGTGATAAGGAGGTGAGAGTCTAATCATCCCAACACCTCATAGCTTATCAGCCGAGATATCAGCTAATGTGTTTTGTATACTATAAGTCTGCAGGTAGCTGTTACATGGATGAACCACTCAATGATGGAGTTAGACCCATGTGATCTGAAAGGTGATTGTGGGAGCGTGATGCATATGATGGTTGAGATATGTGTGGGGTACATAGCTGAAAGGATTCAATCAACAAGTTGGGAGTGACAACTCCATTTGTGAATATGCAATCTCGGAGACAGAGCAATAGGAGACCAACTCCGTGAGCCCAACTCCGTGACACCAATTCCGAGTCATCACTGCCCTGTTAGACCTTTGGTTGGTATTTGTGAGGAGCGATTGCAGTTGCAGATATAAAAACAGAAGGATTAATACCAGCATCCCAGAACCTACCACACTTACACCCTTCCTATCTATACCTCCTGTTCATCACATATGCCTCGGAGACGTGCAGCAGAGTCCCTTCTGCCAGCTGAGGATGGTATTGAAGAAGTTATCGTCCGCCATAGAAGGACCAAGAGGGGCATTCGGACCACAGAAAAGGCTGTCCCAATTCTCCTCCCAAGTAAGGCAAAGCCTGCACAGTCGTCCCACTCAAAGAAGGGGAAGAAAAATGATCAATTGGAGTCAGACACTGCAGAAGGGTCTCAAGTGATTTTGAACTCTTTGGATGATACACAATCCCAGCAATTTATAGATGAACAAATGGAAGGACTGCCAGTGCCTGATGATGACATGGAGCAGGGTCGACCACAGCCAACTGTATGTATCAGACACCATCTAAATGCAGCCAAGGTGCTAATTAAATGTAGACTGTGATGGAGCAATGGCTTCAACTCCGGAGCAAATATCTCCACATACTGTTGGAGATGGAGAGTCATCCATCCTTCCCCAAATGCTCCGTGTGCCATGAACACGGTGATATCAAGTGCCCTGACTGTGTTGGAGCGCCACTCTTTTGCAAGTCCTGCTGTGTCAAGGTCCACAGGCATTCTCCATTTCATCGGCCACTGCTATGGACTGCAACACACTACACTCCAGTTTCACTGCACTCACTTGGATATGTGCTATTCTTTGGGCATGCTGGTGAACCATGTCCACAAACCGTTGAGGTACGATTCCATCACATCATCCAATATGTCCCTATGCTCACACTCCTCTAGGGCATTAGAGCAGCAGAGGAATCCCATGGCAAAGAGAACATGCACACCAGACATAAATCATCCTCTTCCTTACGATCCGTTCAAGAGGAGCTAGAATCTCTCCATATTTCTAACCAGCCACCCACACCTCAGGGTACACCAAAGCCAGATGGTGTAACAACTACTCCAATCATTTCGGATACATTGTTTGACCATCCAGACATTCCTCTGGATTCAGTGGATGGGTTTCCAGATCAGACACAGAGAGAACCCTCTGGAAATCGGGTGCTAACAATTGTGGACAGGAGTGGCATCTTTGAAATAGAGGCAGTGTTCTGTGTCTGCTCCGAAAAGGATAACCAGGATGAGCAGCTGCTCCAGAGTGGTCTATTTCCTGCAACCTTCAAGCAGTTCAGGAGTTTGTTTACATTCTCAGTGCTTGATGACTTCCTGAATGACAACTTGGAATGCAAGACAACAGCCCAACAATACTATTCCAAGTTGCAAAGTCTGACCAGTAGAATGTTCCCAAGCCTTGTTCCGGTATGTTCCCTTGATCCCTCATTACCTTTAATGGCTAATAAATAGTCATAGAATATGTACAAACAGCTGTTGAGGACGTCACGTCAATGGCGAGATCTCAAGTCCAGAATGGAGCAGGGGCTCGGACATCAATCAGAGGAAGCAGCTCCGGACGGTTCTATGGCAATATTCTGCCCAGCATGTCCACAGCCAGGAATCAATCTTCCAAATGATTGGAAGACCAGATATGAACCGTATGACCGTATGTCTCAGCTCCAGATGAGGTTTTGTGATAATTCATCTGCTACAGGAATGAACTGATCCGCACATTTATCATGGATGGAAACTTCTCAGCAGAGCACATGAGGCACAGATCTGGGGAAAGGGATGTTGCACTATCAGCTGGAATGGCCTTCATGGCAAATCCAGAATTATACAGAGCTCATCTCCGAAGTGGGACTGAAATTGTCCAGGTATGTTGAGTCTCCTCACCAAGATGTATTTGGCTGATAGTCCGACAGCCCAGCACATGCAATACATACAAAGCTATTGAACAGGCAAATTCAAGCAGGGCACACCTTGATGTCACAGGGATTGGTGCAACAGCTTGCTGCCATGGGTTCTTTGTTCCAACCTCTGTGGTAGACTTCCAGAAGGGTGAGAGGCATGCCCCATTCATTGAGGCTTCCCATTCTTTGACTCATTGTCCAATCTCTTTCAGGCAAATCAATATGGACTACAGCTTATGCAAAGCTCTCTCTTACAACATGGAAGACATACCAGTTGCATTGGTGATGTATGACATCATGTGTCAATACAGAGTACACTTTGAGGAGCGAATCAAGAATAGCCCAGAGCTGTCACTACCCAGCTCAGAGAGCCTAGAACTGCGCATGGGCATCGGGCTGTTCCATATACATGGTCATCAAGACTCGTGCTTGCCCAGGTTTTCTCCGAGCTACATTCCAGGGGCAAAGCAGGTGGATGGAGAGATTATAGAGACTTTATGGGCTCCATTGAACAACATATCACGGAGCATACGAGGCATGTCCTTGGTTCATAGGCAAGAGGTTCTAGATGCCCACATGAACCACTCCAACTGGAAGAAGCTGGTCCGGATCGGTGAGGTTCTATTATCTACAATGGCATATGGGGTTAATGGGGATACTCTCATTGGGATACAACAGTTCCATCACTTCTGAAGTGGTGGAAGCGCTTGGGACCAGGCCTGGATGCAAGCTCAAAGGCATTCGAATCTCTTAGTGAACATTTCAAAGATAAGACCCGACAATGGCTCAAGGAGGACATAGCTGCACAGACGAACAGAGGTACTAACCCCTCTAGCATGGACATATATGACACTGTGAAACAGAAAGGTTCGGAGTCTCAGCACAGTTGGTCTCCTCCGAGCTGATGCAGATTTTCAGCTCCATCTCGTGCTGTGATCCAACAGCAACTCATGGTGGAGGAGGATGGAGACCATTCCATTCGTGGAGAGACATCCTGGATCTCATGTGGCCTCAAGATTCAGGAAATGCAGTAGGTTGACTTACAGTGTTACCAACACTGTTCTGATGACTTGTCTAGATTGGCCATTAGATATCAGCTCCGGAGTCATGGCATGAACACAATAGAGGAGTCTCAGATCATTGAGAACAAACGCATCCGCCTCCAGAAGTTGATTGATATGTTTTCACACCAGGCAGATGCCTTCCTCCTCCACCATCAGCCCATAGATGATGCACCAATACCATCACTGGGTGACTATGCAGAGTATGACGATGTGGATGACATGGATGATTCCATAGTTCCAAGATCCAAGACCAAGATGTCTGATATATCTGGAACAGAGGGTACTAATGCAGAAGACATTCCCATTTTACTGCCATCAACGCTCGGAGCAGAGTGGTGCATCCTGCATGGTGTCCGGTCTCTGGCAATCAAGGAAGCCAAGCTGCGATATGCACAAGCAAATGACTCCATCCACAGGATGCGTCTTGCATTGGGCTTCAAGTCAGCTCTCTTCCGGACCAAAGTTAGAGGTGCCCGATCGCAGAAGACCAAAACTCGTGCCTGGACTGCAGTTGATAACGTTGAGACTACAGTCCATCAGCATGCTCGGAACTATGGGATGGCAAGAGATGCATATATCAAGGTACAGCAAGTATCCGATGGTTCACTGGAGCTACCACAACTCCATGCAACAGACCTTCGTGTGAAAACTGCCATTCTTGGGGCTGCAGAAGTGGGACAACGGAACACACAGCTTCCATGGATCTGGAGCTTTGGCTTCTCTAATCTGGAAGGTGACGGATGGTTTGACGAATGTAAGTAACTACTTGATTATTACACAAGACCCATGCTCATTTAGTGAATAGTCAATCGTGTGCATTGGCTCCGTGCAAAAGCACAACTTGAACGATGGAAAGAGGAAGATAAAGCAATCAAGAATGAAGCATTGTGGGTCCCAACTTACTTCCATGCAAAGGCAACCTGCTGGAAAGCATGGATGGATGCAGCAAGAAAGGTTAAACTCGATGGGCATAGTGCATATGCATCATGCCAGGCACATTCATGGGAGGAGATGTGTAGGAGTTCGATGAAGGCTCTAGTTCCAATAACTTCGAATACTAGTGCTTCCAAGGATCAATAGATTAGATTTATCTAGATGTGTCCTATTTGAGAGGACATTTATACATTTGAAGAAGATATCCACAGCACAGCGACACACGACTATGATGCTAGAAAATCTGAAACAACATCAGATGGAATACATTATTCCAAGTCTCAGATGGGGGTCAGAGTCACTTGTTCAATATAGTATCTAGGACATTGAGCAAGGTGACCAGTCCAAGACTGTATATGGGACTGTCCTATCCGATTAACGAGAGGATTTTGTAGACTTCATCTTCCCAAGATAGTATCTTGTCCTCTGATCAAAGTCACCCATCCGAGATAATATCTCGGACTCTAATCAGAGTCATCTGTCCGAGATACTATCTCGGCCACTGGCAAACATCATTTGTCCGAGAAAATATCTCGGACTCTGATCAAAGACATCTATCCGAGATATGATCTCGGACAGTGGCAAACATGATCTTTCCAAGATAGTATCTCGGATAGTGGCAAACATCATTTGTCCGAGACAATATCTCGGACTCTGATATAGTCATCTGTCCGATCTAATATTTCGGACAGATGACTATTACCAGAGTCCGAGATATTATCTCGGAAACTGGTCAAGATCATCTGTCCGAGATAGTATCTCGGACTCTGATAATAGTCATCTGTCCGAGATAATATCTCGGACAGTGGCATAACAGTCATCTGTCCGAGATACTATCTCGGACAGTGGCAAACATCATCTGTCCGAGATAGTATCTCGGACATCTGATAAAGATCATATTTCCGAGATATTATCTCGGACTCTGATAATAGTCATCTGTCCGAGATAATATTTCGGACTCTAATAACAGTCATCTGTCCGAGATAATATCTCGGACTCTGATATCAGTCATCTGTCCGAGATAATATCTCGGACAGTGGCAAACATCATTCTTTCCGAGATAGTATCTCGGACACTGGTAAACATCATTTGTCCGAGATAATATTTCGGACACTGGTAACAAATCATCTGTCCGAGATAAATTCTCGGACTCTGATTATAGTCATCTGTCCGAGAACATATCTCGGACTCTAATATCGGTCATCTGTCCGAGATATTTTCTCGGACAGTGGCAAACATCATCTTTCCGAGATGGTATCTCGGACACTAGTAAACATCATTTTTCCGAGATAATATCTCGGAAACTGGTAAAAAATCATCTGTCCGAGATAATATCACGGACTCTGATAATAATCATCTGTCCGAGAACATATCTCGGACTCTAATATCGGTCATCTGTCCGAGATATTTTCTCGGACAGTGGCAAACATCATCTTTCCGAGATGGTATCTCGGACACTAGTAAACATCATTTTTCCGAGATAATATCTCGGAAACTGGTAACAAATCATCTGTCCGAGATAAATTCACGGACTCTGATAATAATCATCTGTCCGAGAACATATCTCGGACTCTAATATCGGTCATCTGTCCGAGATATTTTCTCGGACTCTGATAATAGTCATCTGTCCGAGAACATATCTCGGACTCTAATATCGGTCATCTGTCCGAGATATTTTCTCGGACAGTGGCAAACATCATCTTTCCGAGATGGTATCTCGGACACTAGTAAACATCATCTTTCCGAGATAATATCTCGGAAACTGGTAAAAAATCATCTTTCCGAGATAAATTCTCGGACTCTGATAATAGTCATCTGTCCGAGAACATATCTCGGACTCTAATATCGGTCATCTGTCCGAGATATTTTCTCGGACAGTGGCAAACATCATCTTTCCGAGATGGTATCTCGGACACTAGTAAACATCATTTTTCCGAGATAATATCTCGGAAACTGGTAAAAAATCATCTGTCCGAGATAATATCACGGACTCTGATCAAAGTCATCTGTACAAGATAATATCTCGGACTCTGATAATGGTCATCTGTCCGAGATGATATCTCGGACTCTGATTACATTCACAAAGTATCTCGATCTGTCAGAGTTCATTCAAATAGGCTTCTATAAATGTCTCCATCAGACCAACTACGGAGCTATTCTCTCTTTTTGTCACTCCGAACCGACATCGGTTGGCCCATGACTCTCGGAAGAATTCTTCCGCGTCGGCCGACGTCGGCTGGCCCATGACATATGTAAGACTCTCACCGTCGGTCAGCCCATGAGTGATGGAAGTCATGCCGGATCATTGGCTGGTTAAGTGGCCGTGCATGTGTTGCAAAGTTTTGAATGAAAGCGCGGTAGAAGTTGCAAAAACCTAGGAATGATCACACCTGCTTGACTGTTTTGGGGGTTGGCCACTCCCATATTCCCAAAACTTTGACGGGGTCCATGCGAATCATCCCCTTTTCAATGATTACCCCCAGGTAATCGAGGGATGAGGAATGGAAGGTGCATTTCTCCGGTTTGAGGTATAGGTCATGCTGCTCCAGTAGGTCCAGGATGTCGTGGATTGCTTCTGTGTGTGCTTGTTCTGTTGTTGATGTTGCGATGCCAATATCGTCCATGTATACCCTGATGATGGTCCCCTTCATTTCATGATACTCAATGAGGGGTTTACAGATGTGGTTCATCATTGTTTGGAAGGTGGAGGGTGAGTTTGTCATGCCGAAATACATTACCAACGGTTCGAAGAAGCCACATTTGGTCTTGAACGCCGCCTTATGTTTGTCGCCTGGTCTGATTCGAATGTTGTTGTAACCCCATCGAACGTCGAACTTGGAGAATATCCAGCCACCGCTGAGGTCTGCAATGAGTTCCGGTATTAGTGGCAGAAGATACTGGTTGCGAATGGTCCATTTATTGAGTTCACGATAGTCCTGTACCGGGCGTAGCTTTCCATCCTTCTTTTTGACAAAAAAGAAAGGGGATGCATACTGCGATTTAGATGGGCATATATATCCCTTGGCTAGTTGCTCCTCCAAGAAGGTGTCCAGTGCCTTGTCTTCCATCTGGTTAAGGGGATAGATTTTGCAGTTGATGGTGTCTGGTGCGTCTGCCTTTAGGTTGATTTCGTGGTCCCATGGTCTAGAAGGTGGGAAGCGTTGTGACTCTTCCTCACTGAATACTTTTGCATGTCATTTGTATTCTTCGGGGATTTCCTTTGCCTTCGTGTACTGCTGTGCTGATATGGCCAATTCAGTTGCCGTGGTTCGCAGGTGTACCGATTCATCGTCTTCTAGCTGTTGTACAATGTCTTCTTTGTTAGCTTCATTGATTTTGGTTACAAGTTGGCGGATTTCTGCTTTGGCGGCCATCAGGTTGAAGGGTCTTTTTGGGTTGACTGTCCGTATGATGATGGGATATTGTTTGGTGTCCATAGTGGCAGTAGCCCATTGTATCCTAGGCTGGAAGGTAGCGAGCCATGGGTATCCCAGGATGAGGTCTTCTCCTCTGACATTGGTGACTAGGAACTGGATGTCCTTGAGTTTTCCGTCAGTTTGTATATTGAGGGTGACGTAATGAGTGATTTTCCCTCCTTGGTTATGAGTCCCATCAATGTTCCAAATATTACAGGGGGTTTTCTAGTTCTTGGGTTCCCAAGCCCATTTTCTTTACAAAGTCCGGATGTATGAAGTTGTGAGTGGCTCCGGAGTCCACTAGTGCTTTTCTGTTGGCCTTGAAGTTACTTGTGCGAATCGAAACTGGGACATGCATAGATCGATAGCACGTTATAAACGACAAGTTACAATTTGAAGCCCTCACCCAGGCCATTGGGTTCAGGCGCTCTGAAAATCCTGTCTCCCCATCATATCTTTTACGAACATCTCCTTCTCTTCCTCTGGGAGGGATGCAATCCTCCCCATGATGTCTTCTATGTTGGAGTGGGAGGCGTGTCCCCTGTTAGCGTGGGTTGGTTCATCTAGGTCGATGAGGGGTTCTTCAGCCACGCTTTGTGGAGCGGTGGGGATTTCCTCGATGTAAGCCCCCCTGCCTTGATATGCTTTCCTTGGCTGGTTACAATCCCGTGAGAAGTGGCCTTTCTGATTGCAGTTGTAACAGATTACGTCCCTTGTGTTTATCACTCCTCGTCCTCGTCCTCTTCCTCTGTTGATGAATCCTCCTCTTGGTGCGAAGGGTGGGGCACCTGCAGTGGTGTTCCTCCATTGCATGGCGTCGTTGGGATTGGCATCTTCTGATCCCGCGACGCGGGCGTGGATTCGACCAGGGGTGGTATCCATTGCGTCTGGATGGTTATGATATTGCTGCCACCCCTGTTGTTGTCCTTGTCTTTGTGGGGGTTGGAATTGGGCTGGTTGGTTCTGGCGAGGTCGTTGTTGCTGCTGAGGTTGTCTTCTGAATCTGTCGACTCTAGCTTTTACGTGCAGGTACTGTTTCTGTTGTTCGATCATCGCATTCTTCCACTGCTGGTAGTTCGTTGGACTGTGGAATTGGTAGGCATTGTAGTATAGGTCGTGGGGAACTCCTCGGGTGATCTTGTCGAGGATGAGGGGTTCGTCAAGGCAATATTTAGCTTGTCTGACCAGTTTCTCAAATTTAGTGACGGTGCTGGAGTTTTGGGTGTTGGTGAGCGGATGGGTTCTTCTTCCTGTCCGTTGATTGTTCCCCACTGGTCTCTTATGACTATGTTGTTTGCTAGGATGTTGATGTTGAGGCTTTTGCTAGCTGGTCGGATAACCTGGTACTTGTTGTGGAGGGTGTCCCAACGAATTTCTGTCCAACAGGTGTTCTCGAAGTTGAATTCTACGGCGATGAGTTGGGTTTTCCCCTGTTTGTCAATGTAATAAGTGACGTAGCCTGGGTCCTCTGCGTTGTCCTTCCAAAATGCTGATTCCAAGTATCGTTTGGGTACGTTGCGTTCTCTGCATCTGTCGATATGATAGGGCCTGAAGGGCACCCAATAGTCTCTGGTTGTTCTAGGATTGGCCACGGTGGGATCTTGGTCTTAATGTAACGTCTACCACAGACATTTGCCTGACTTAGGCACTTCAAGGTGTAATGATCATAGAAAGATAGAAGTTCCTGTTTGCCAGAGTAGTGGGGTGATGAGAGGGATGAGGGAAGAGATGTTCCTCTGGTCCTGTGTAACGGACGGGGTCGTGGACGCTTACGAGTCGGGTGTGACTCCCTTCGTCAGTCGTAATTAGTCACGGACAGTAGTATCAGTCAGCGCTCATGGACATGTGATAGTCCATGTGTTACGCCGCCACTGGCGTGAGTTCGACTTGAACCTGATGAAGGGTGTTCGAACGACTTAGCAGATTTTGCGACTCTATAGTCACATGACACGAATACACGGCCTCGGGGTGCACGTGATCGTAGGGGGCACTAGGGCTAGTTCCACTAGGCGTATACGGAAGACGACTTGCTCTATTAGAGACAAGCGAACGAGGTAGCAGGCACTCAAGAGAAGGACGAGCGCGGGATGCGTAATGGCTATTGAAGAAGACCAGAATGGAGTCTTCTGGTCTTCGGCGCGTACTACTTATACATGTGACGAGGCAGCTTTAAAGCTCCTCCCGAATCCAAACGACTAGTAGTGTAAGTAGCTCGAACCCTACTACAGCTACTACTAGGAATGAGTCATAGTATCACCACAAACATGTGATACTACGGCTGACTGATACTACGAGTCCATGACTGATTACAACTTACTAAGGGAGTCATCACCGTACAGTAAGCGTCCACAAACCGAGTCGTGACATCACCCCCTTCTCAGCTGCGACGACCGCGTCGCCGAGTGGGTCCGACACCACCCATCCATCCCTCCTGTACTTCTGTGATCCTATCCCACGCGTTTGCCATCTCCAACCGGAACTTGCCCCGACTGATCTCCCCCTGCACCCCCCCGAGCGCCTGGGACAGGGCGTGGAGCCGCTGCTCAATCCTCTCGGCCTCGCGCTTGTAGGCGCGGTAGCGGTGTAGCTCGGCCTTCAGACTTACGTCTTTCAGCTCGTTGACGGCGCGGTCCACGCGGTGTTGGTTGCTGTGCCCGCCAACGAAGGCGTGCATGTCTTCGGGGAGGTAGTGGGGTTTGCCGGCCTCACGTACCTGTGGCTCGGCGTACAGCGGTTTGGAGAACACTTTCTCGCTGTCGTCTACGAGGGCGAGGACGAGGGGGTCCGGGTTCATGACGACCTGGACGTAGGTCGCTTGCGTGGTCGTGCCGGCGGCGTCGGTGATGGGGTAGTGGACGAAGTCCGCCCCGCGGTTGTGTTTGTAGCCGTACGGCGTGTGGCGGGTGCTGCCGCCGAGGTGATGAAGATGCGCTGCCGGGTACGGCGCTGCGTTGGTGTCGATGATGATGTTGCCGCGGTAAAGTGGGCGTCCGGTAGTGTCGCATGAGTACGGGGTTTCAAGTATGTTGTCAGAGTCGGTTGCGGTGATGATGTAGGGGTGCTCAGCTGGGTAGTGGTCCTTTAGGACTCCCTCTACTTGCTCATAAATTGCCCTCTCAGCGTCTTGGTGAACCACCGGCGTCGCCAGAGGAGCCTCGTTCTCCTTATCGCTGCCGCTCGTAACTGTGATTGCGCCCACTGACACGCCTCGGGCTGCCACTCCCTGTCCTTCATCCACTCTTCCCATCGCTTCATCGCCATCGTCTTCTTCCCCTTTGATCCGGTACTGGACTCGTATTGGGAGAGGTCGAGGTGACGGGCTTTCACAGTCTTGGAGAGCTGTACGAAGCCGACGCACTTCGGCTTCTGTGAAGGGTGTGGCGTTGAGGCGTTGCCCGGTGGCGTCGAGGAGCCAGTAGGTCGGAGGTTCCTCGGGGTGGTCGACGTCTTTGATGCATTGGACGTTGGACAGGGCGCCGCGCATCTCTTCGTAGGTGAGGTTGTCGA
>JAKELI010000399.1:0-43294 GCA_021525025.1 Lactarius hengduanensis
CTGGTACAATGAAAACCCTTATCAATCTGGAGGACAGGGTAACAGTGGTATGACTTTCCTGCTGGTCACGTTCGGCGTCCTGAGATTTAGAGGGGTATCCATGGGAGTCAGCTCTCGGAGACCCACGCACACAGTGGCCACCCATGGGACAGCCCAATGTTGGCTCAATCCGCCATGGCCGCTGGGTATAGGTAGCACTGGGAAACCGTCGGTGGCCGCGATGGTCGAGGCGACAAAGGCCGCAAGGGTTGCCGAGTGACGGGCTGAGGCAACTGGTGAGAATGTAATTAGTAATGAATGCATAAGCCAAACGAGAGAAAAGCACAGAACGTACCGCAAAATTGCTACCTTGGTATTCATTTTGAACCTCTGTATCGTTACTTATCTCGAACTCCTCGGCTGATCTATACATTTCCTGGTCCGAGTCAAAATCAACAGGCACCGGGGAATCAGGAGCGTAGAAGTCTCGTGGATCCTAGTGTTTTAAAGTCCGTCCGGTCCGTTTTTTTACCTAATTTGGGTAGACCGGACTGGCAACCGGTCCACAATTTCATCAGCCTAACACAAAAACCGACCGGACCGTGTAAGACCGGTCTGTGTCGGTGGGTTGCAGTCCGTGGACCAGTCCTAACCGGTCGCTTCAACAACCGGTCCAAAGCCGGTCTTCAACCGGTCTACAGCCATTTTACAACCGGTCCTACCACCGGTCTACAACAAGTCTGAATGGTATATATTTCTAATTGACTACAAGTAATTACATTGTCTATTCTAAATCTATCTCGTAGCCTACAGTGCCGTGTTACTGCGGCGCTGTCATATGTGACGGCGCCGCGTCAGTGTCCTAGCGCGACGGCCGCGGGTGTCGGTGTCGAAGCGTCAGGGCGCCGGGCGCGGGTGTCGTGTAGCAGCACCAGAGGGCTGTGTTGGCTGCGCTGCCGCGTCGGTGTAGCCTCGGCGCCGCGTCAACGTCGTAGCGTGGACGGCGCGTGTCGGTATCGAAGTGCGACGGGGCCGGTCAGTGTCGAAGGGAGGGCGCCGGGCGCCGTGTCGTGTAGCAGCACCAAGCAGGGCTGTGTTGCTGCACTGCCGCGTCGGTGTCGGTGTACCTCGGCGCCGGGTCGGTGTCGAAGCGTCAGGGCGGCCGTGTCGTGTAGCAGCGCCAGAGCGCCATGTTGCTGCGCTGTCGCGTCGATGTCGTAGCGTGACGGCGCTGTGTCGGTGTCGAAGCGTCAGGGCGCCGGGTCGTGTAGCAGCATCAGAGCGCCGTGTTGCTGCTGCCGCGTCGATGTCGTAGCTTGACGGCGCTGTGTCGGTGTCGAAGCGCCACGGCGCTGTGTCGGCGTCGCAGCGCGAGAGCACCGTGTTGCTGCGGCACCGTGTCGGTGTCGAAACGTCAGGGGGCCGCGTCGGTGTCGTAGTACACTCGGTGCCGTGGCGCTGTCATAGCGTGACGGCGCCACGTCAGTGTCGTAGCGCGATGGCGTGGTGCCGCCACGTAGTACGACGGCGCGGATGTCGCCACTGTAGCGACGGCGCCGTGTCGCCATCGTAGCGCAACGGCGCAGCATCGTGGCACCGTGCTTGCACGCGGCGAGGACTTGTTTCAAAACCTAGTGAAGAAAAAAAAGAGATTGCAGTCAGTAAAAGGATAAGGAAAATAAAACTTAACTTGTTTGACAGTTTGAGGGTCAGTCGACGAGTGCTGAGCACGCCGTGGTTGTTAGGCAGTGTTGACATGCTGACAGTATGCTGACACACCTTGCAGCAATCTCCGGACCGGTGATCTGCGTCCCCGCAAAATACCCGCGAACCCGTGACACGGGTACGGCCCGGGCAACTAAAAGACCGGTTGCACTCCGGTTGCAACTGGTCTTTTGGCAGTCTGTTGACAAATTGAATTGTCGATAGACTGCAACTGGACCATGCTGGAACTACATGCAACTGCAACTGAAAGTCCAGTTGCAATCAGTTGGGTCCAGTTGGGTCCATGGTCTTTTTTCAGTCCATAGGGAACAGGACTTCGAAACACTAGTGGTCCCGAACATGCCTCATCCGGTTGGTAGGATTTGCTCTACTTCAACCGAGCTTCTGTAGAAAAGTGTCAAGCAACACTGCCCAGGTTCCAGCGGTGGCAGACCTCGGACCTAACTTCCATGAGGGCTCTGACGTATATCCTTACTTCCTTTCCTTATCTGGATGCAATAACGCCGCTCGTGGAGTAGCATGTTAACCTCGTCGAATTGCTAGGTAATTTGATTGCCTCCGGGTCAGTATTAGCACGTCCAAATAGGCGGGGATCAAATTCTGGCAGCAACTCTGGGTCACTGACTTCTATCCTCCAATCCCACTTGGAAGAACCGGATCGGGTGCGCTATCTGTTCGTTGTTGCTTGAAGCAAATTAAACGAGTTTTTCTAGCACTCAAAGAAGAAAGTACTGGCGCAGTATCAGGGTTCCAAGCCAGGTTCTGAGTCTGCAGCCAGAGTTGAAATCGTGGCACTTCTGTCCTAGGCACGATAGTGGGACTTTACCATCATCGGACTGAGAATTGTACAGCTTTGCGTGTCTCTGACGGGATATACTATGGGCATCAGACTCGTCATCAGTAGACACGATGTCTTCAAGTTCGTCCTCAGACAGGTTCGAGTCACGTGCGTAACGGCGGCGGCGACTACTGCTGCCACCTTGGCTGCCACTGATAGGCTCTGGTTCAGAGGTAATCAAATAAATATTTGGCCTTACATGCAATAGTACTCACCGAAAATACGCCCCTTGCGACTGGTGGCTCTTGCCATGTCTAAGTGGCTCGGAGCGTGGTAACGGTAGTATATTTTGCGTATATCTTGCGTACGTCTGCGCTTGCGTCTGCGGAGGCACTCAAAATTTGAGCTTTCGGGTATTTTGCATCCCTCGTGTCCGCATTACACCCATATATTATAGCACACATTTACAGTAACCAAGGGTAAGGGTCTGCATTGTGCTCCTCAAAAGGTTGGGCCACTTACTTACCATTGAGATGAAACGCTTACAGTAACAAATTCATTGTTACCCATTTCTAGTAAAGAAGCCGTGTCTGTGCCTAGGTCTGTGCCGCACACCTCTCTGGATCCCCGCATCTCCGCATCCATTGTCTTACTTCTCTGGACTAGTTTTCTCTGACTCGAACGACCCTTCAAGCGACTCTCTGCTCATGTGCCCGCGCTCTAGTAGAAGTGATGTGTTTGTCATCTTTGATTGATCAACTACGTTGATATGTGGACAATCCTGATGGCCTCTGATTTGCTTGGCACCAGTAACCGAATTCTTTTGTTCGTCGCCTTTGAGCGCCCACAGGTTCCATCCGTTTGCAAAAAAAACAAGTTCTATTCGCACCAAAATAGCGCTTTCATCGGATATGAGTGCCTTGAGGCCTTGAGTGTCTAACTCTACCGCTCTGTGTCAATAGATTTCCTCTCTTGGCCGTCTCTTGGCTACTTGCTCACGACGCCGTGATATATAATGACCTATGCTAGTCGCTCGTTCACCACCATACTGTCTCCGAGCTCAACCTCATCAATTGTTCGAATCATGACGACGAAAGTTCTGAATTATATGCCTGACCGCTTAGCAGAGGACACTGAGAGGTTTGTACTTCTCGTGCTAGACCTCCCATTTTGGAGTATGACTCATCGAAACGGTTCAAGCTGCAGCCCCACTGTCAGTATCGCTCCGCAGTTCCATCGGCATGTCCGAGTCTGATCATTATGTCACTGGCATGCAGATACCAGAAAATACAAACCCTTCTTCGATACATGTATCCACTGGATCTCCACAAGTTGATAACGCCAACATGGTACGAAACCTGCAACGCGATGTACCATTCTAACGACGTGCCAAGGATCTAACTTCCAAACTCGGGACTCCATTTGCGAGATCCGAGAAACCAGGCAAGAGACCAGGTACCGAATTCGACACCCAAATAGATAGGACGAACGCTCTCCTCGATGTCGTAAATGGTCTGTGTCTACTCTTCTTTATAAACCTCAACTTAGATTCATCATCCAAAATGAAGCTCTCAGCGAGGGTAGTACACCTTCTCAGTTTCACGTCAGCCACAATACTGCAATTCCAATTCAACAGCCTAAGCCAGAGCTAACGCACGGGGACCTTTATGCGCTGCGTCAAGAAGTTCAGTCAGCTCTTCGGCGCATAATCGAGCTAGAAAAGGGTATTGTGCGGAGTGATAGATCTCTCCGCCGCGAGCGCATCCAAATAGGTTTGGATATTGCTGTGGCAGACAACCGGGTGAGAGCACGCGGGCTTCCTTTCTTGATAATTATTCTCGCCATAATTACTACGATGGTTCTAAATGCCTACAAGTACGCGTTCTCTACCTGACTCGGTAGGTATACACAAATTTAATTAAGAACTTCGGGCCCTCCTCTTCGAAGCGATTGACTGGAATTGAATTTTAGGAGCAAGCGCGTTCGTTTCTTATTGCAGTTTGTAGTGTTCAGTAATATATATAAGATGAACGTTTGACATGGTGAATGTGCTCGAAGCACGTGTGTGAGTAAGAGGGCAGAGGGTGGACGCAAAGGGTCAAGGGATTAGCAGCCACGAGCGAGCAGAACCGAAAGAACCTAGGTCAAGACACGCGAGAGAAAGTCGGACAGCGTCGAAGAACAAGTGAGGAGGCGGAAAACTTAGGAGGGAAAGGGGAGTAAGTCGAGGAAAGGGGAAGCCGTGAACGAGTTGCGAGGGTACGTGAAAGGCACACGCGCAAAGTCGAACAAGCCAGGGAGGAGGAAGCAGGTCGAGTGAAGAGTGTCGTGTCGGCCAAAACGGCTAACACGAGTAAAAAGACCTAGAAAGAAGGGAGTAGTCAGTAGAACAAAACTCGAGTTTAGAGCGAGAGGGTCGATCTTGAGGGAGACGAGAAGACACGTTGCCGAAGGAGGCAGCAAGTCGGGTGTCTTCAACTCCGACCTGGCCCGAAAGGCGGTTTAATCATACAAAAGCACGCGAAGAGGAAACGGGGAAAATCGACCAGTATTGAGAGCGGATCCAAGGCCTTTATATACAAGCGGTCTGTACCTAAGATCGAGCACGATCCGAAAACATTGAGGTCGAGAAGTAAGTGGAGTAAATGTAAGGTGGTGGAAAGGTAAACAAAGAGTCCGTGGCGTAGAGGAGTCGATGAATGAATACATGCGGCCGACGCGAAGCAGAAAAAACACGAGTGGTAGGTAAAAGTAGGGAGTCGGTGAACAGAGGCGTATGGCCGAACGACAGCGCCGAAGATGACGATGACGCACTAATGGTACAAGAGAATGTTAGTAAAAGTCAAGTCAAGTCAAAAGAATATGGGCCCGCTTATGCCTAAGGCAAAGAGCGCAACCCTAAGACGATCCGACAAGGCCTGAAAGACGACGACACGGGCAGCACGATAGAGACGAGACGGAAAATAAAGTAGTGGGTGGTGGAAACATGGCAGGCTTGAGGCCATCCGCGTTGAAGTTGGAGGGCTTCAGAACATGGTCATCCCAACACAAGTAAGGTGAGTCGAGAGGCGTCTGACGATGGCGGAAGACGGGATTTCGACGAGGCAAGGAACGGCATATTCGAGGGTAAGATGGGAGAGAAAGAGGGAGAAAGAAAGAAAGAAAGAAAGGGTGACGAGGCGAGACCAGACAAAGCGGAGCGAACGGTGGCGGGTTGGTGGTGATGCCCAGTGAAAGCCCGCACCGGGGTAAACTGAGGGGTTTGTCCGCGTAATTCTGAGCAACTTAGACCAAGACTCACACCCCCGTATATGCCGGATTTATAGATGATATGATTCAAATATCTGAGTCCCACTTCATCAAATCTAAGTCGTTCTTCGGTTTTCGTCTGCGTTTAAAACTTGTCACGGTGCGGAGCCCTAATTGAGGATCTGTACATGTACACTATGGCGCCTTCGAGAATGTGCCGCCGCAAGATCCGGATGGGTGAGTGGCGAAGAATCGGATGGCAAGAAAAAGTGTTTGGAGAACCGGAGCCATACGAACAAATAGTGTCACGACTTGTGACAGAATTCGAGACGGTGTTGGCAGTATGGTGTGGCGAAGTTAATCGTGTTGCGTTAGTCTCGGATCCAGCCGTTGTTGGCAAGTAGATCTGTGCCGCGTTCCGACAGGCGTGGCTCAGTTCTAGACAAGCGTTCTAACTTTGGAGCGAAATGGGAATGATCGCCGCTGATGACTAGATGACTCCCTGTGGGAAGTTCGTAGTTTCCAGTCGACTCTGTTGGGTTGTCATTGACTCGGTCAATAATAATTAGTTTTTTGAATAATCCCGCCATATAGTCGATGAGATCGATTTTATTTCGGTCTGTATTGGTTGTCAGTGACATGTTCAATGAGAGTTGCCAAGAATCAACGCGTTTCCGTACAAGTTTCCATTATAAAAAACAATATAATTCGATTTCACCCTACAAAAATATACACATAGCGATGCCAGGCGATTTAAGTATAAAGAAACAGTCCGACCCCTACACCATACGACGCCACATCGAGGTGCGCCAATCAAGTCCCCCAGCAACACTTTGTCGAATGTGCAAATTCGAGATCGCTGGCTTTGGAACGTCTCCATCTGCGTCTGCTCCCGAGAAGCGACCCACATTTGCATTCCACCGCCGCATCCGCGATGCCCGTGTTCTCCGTCGAGCTCCCGAGTGACCCTCTGCTCCAGTACGGAGCCGTGGTGAAGAGGATCGGCGGCGCGATCTACGATCTAATTCGGGAGTGGACGGAGGAGTGGCTGGATGGGGTCGGGGCACACGGTGGCCCAGGTGCAGAGGCGCGGCTGAGGGGCATGGTGGAGGAAGTTGTTTGGGGGAACGTGATCTGGTACGGTATCGGCGGCTGGGCGTCGCGCGGGACCAGTAATCGTGGGATGAACGCCGACTTTTTCAAGTATGCTCTTCTCTACACAGTCAAGCGGAGGCTAACTCTAGCCCTCCCCACCTCTTCCTGCCGAAGCTTATCCTCAAGGAGGAGTCAAGCGGCTCCAGCACGCCCGGCATCTCGTTCGCCAGTCGCCTGCTGCTGCTCCAGACGTACTTCGCTGTGTCCGCGGCCTGGTACGTCAGGCGCGGCTGCCTCGCGCTGCCCATCGCGGACTTCTACGCGGCGACGGACGCGCAGCTATTTGCTCCCACTGGAGCTAGAGCTGGCGCCGGCTGGAGGCAGGCACCTGGTGCTGTCTCAGGTTCTTGATCGCTGGGCCTGAGATTGGCAGCAGGGCATGAATCCGATGGAGGCAGATTGGCTGCAATGGTCGCCATAAGTGGGCTGGTGCCATCTCTGCGTCTACCTGGGGTTTCGTCGGTGAGGCGTGCTCCGTGACTGTCGTTGGACCAGGGTGGTCCCAGTCGGTTCAGTCAAGCGCCACCCATGAAAGATGAGTACGGTTCACGCACCAGATATGGGGCCAGCCGAGAAATGGTGCAGACTCGTCTTCTGCACATGGGGCTAGTATCGGTCACTCCGAACGCGTTAGAAACAGAAGGGTCGGCAGAACAAAGGGAGTGAGACGTACATTACACACTGTGTCATGGCCATATGTGTCGTTTCGTGCCCCTGAAAAAGTCCTAGAACTCGTATATTTGCACGGTGACTCTGCACCCCAGCACGGGAGAGTCAGGCGTGTCCCTGGTGAACGCATATACAGGCGCATATATCAACAACTGGAAAAAAAAAAAAAAAGACAGCCTTGTCAACCGAGCGCCTTCCAAAAGCGGCCCAGAAAGTGGCGGCCAATTCGGCACTCGGACTGGCATGCCCAATAAGAGGCATGACAAAGCGTGACCAAAGTGACTGACCGAAGTCGTCGGGGTCAGGCATAGTAGACAGATAACACCCAACTATAGAGTCACGTAAGGTGGACAATGCACAATACCAGTCGACCAACGGCACGCCGATTCATTTATGTAAATACAAACCTACTACTGCGGGTAATCAATCACCCGGCCACTGACCTTGCTCGCTTTTCCCGTCTTGTCTCCGTTGTGCTCGTTGTTGCCCGCGTAACCCAGCTTGGCTCACCATTGTTGCGAAAGGATAGGACCCGGTCAGGATTGAGGGGATATTGCGCATTTTTCGAGATGCTTTCCCACTGTCCACCGACGCCGAGCATCCAATGTTGATAGGTATTGGTAGATGTGTCAAAATGGACATATAGATGTCCTGTCTTGGCTTGCGGGACAACAGGCGGCGACTGAATACTGGAGCCGGACTTGGAAGAACACCAAATGGTGTAGCCGCTCCCAGAGCTGGAGCCAAATGATCGCTGGTGCACTTGATAACTAGCGCCATTAGGAACCGCAATAATTGCAGCTCCTGAGTTAGGACCTGGCTGAGTAACACTGGAGCAGAAATGATGCGATAAGAACACGTGGGTAGTAGAAAGGACGGTACACGCACTTTTGCGCATGTGCTTCTGTGAACTTTGTGATTCCAAGCAGCGCGGGAAAGATCGCTTGCTTCACCTGAGGGGAAATGGCCAAACAGTCGAGGTGAGCGCTCAACACCTGGTCAAGGTCATTTCCACTAAATGTTGCTGCCATTAAGTTGGCCATGGCGCGGGCGATGATGAGTACGGAAGGGGAGG
The DNA here is from genome assembly GCA_021525025.1 of Lactarius hengduanensis. Classification (NCBI taxonomy): domain Eukaryota; kingdom Fungi; phylum Basidiomycota; class Agaricomycetes; order Russulales; family Russulaceae; genus Lactarius; species Lactarius hengduanensis. The sequence goes on from JAKELI010000399.1 coordinate 8,631, forward strand.
ATGTATGTGGTTGTAGAATGGCTGCAATCGAATGCGTTATCGTGTCAGCACTGTTCAAAGCAAATATTACGTAGGTCAGACAAGGCAGATAGCACGGCGAAGAGAAAAAGGCTACCTAGAGCCAGAAGCAGTCGCATGAGGAGTACAATTGTCTACAGGCTGGCTGGTAACGAGGTGGTCAACTGCGATGTACGTCCCGTCATGATCAAGCTTATACAACTTACTCCATCGCCCTTGCCAGGTTTGTTAATCTACCGTCTTGCCCCAGATGGTACCGTCTCATGGCGAATCTCTGCCGAAGGATCGTCTGCGTAGCGTAGACTCAGTACCCTTGTTAGTGCACGTAAACGCAAAGCTTACTTTTGGAGCCCTAGGAGACATCTCGCTACTGTCGAGCTGAACCGAAAAACAATCGTCGTCATCATCGCAGGCACTGGACGGTGGAGGCATGTGGGTGGGAACGGTAGGTAAGCGACATTCTAGTTTCAAAGAAGGTCCTCTATATCGACAAGCGTGACAAACCACCCAATTCTCGTTTTTTGCGACACAAGAAGATTTTTATTTAAAAAACAGTTGGAGATTGTTCATAAATAGTACTGGATAGTATATATGTAATTTGGGTGAGATTGGAGAAGAAATGAGTAAGAATTTTTGAGTGACCGAAGTCCGAGTCGAAGTCGGGGTTAGCGCCGTATGACTGCCATGGGTGCTTGAATACCGCAGGCGTCACCGTACCTCTGGGAACATTCTGAATTCAAATACCACAACACATATGGGGCGCCCAGGATCATTGCATATGGCTTCATTTCAAGCATTTAGAAATTCGGCTAGCGGTTTAAATATGTTCGTATCCGTTACCACCCTAGTAGGTGAGGTGTCCATCACAAGTCACCGCGGGGTGGTCGGAGGAAACTAGTCTAGAAGAGTATGACAATGGACATGATTAAATACGGGACCCAGAAACAGGTAATGATGCACACATAGACCCTTGCGTAGACCCGGAAAGAGCGCAGACAATAGGTCTCTCGCCTAGAAATGAGTCACAATCGTGTTATTTGGCGTCCATCTAGCCAGTAAGTGACGGCCCAAGGCCTTTTCGGTAGTACAATGATGCAGGAGGGTCGATTGTCTCTAGCATCACATGGTCAGAATCAGTTCTCGACTGGCAGGGCGATCTTATGTCGTCGCAAGCTCTATGCGCTTACTGGCACTCCAGCCTATCACAGCTTGCGATTATGATCCGGGCTATGGGAATACCCTGGACTCCACTGGCGAGTAACGATTTAGTAACTTCCAATGGACACCGTATTTAAGACGTAGGCATACCGGCTCGAGATGTGGCTCTTGTCTAGTGTCTGACACGTCCACTGAAGTACTGAACGTCAATAATGGTTATTCATCGTCGCTCATACCTTAATGTTCCTGTGAGTGCCTTTGCTCACGATGTAAACGACCGAATTTCTAACTCAACACTTCAGACCAGGATTGACACCGTGAATGGCTATCTATGGGGGAGATGGCCGCGCCAAACTATCACGTACCGCTTTAACGCAGAGTTGCCAGTACACGGCGGGTGCATTATTAACCCTCCCTACGTAGACGTCGAGGGTGCATTCTTCTTACCAAGTGCTTCCCAACCAGAGGTCTTCGACACTCTCATACGAGTTGCCAGCCACACTCTCTTGGTTTCTTCCTATTTCGACACACGCCTTGGCCCCAACCCTAACTTAAAGCGCGACTTCCCTCATATTCCCTGGTGTGGGGAGATCGCTGTATTGTTTGTCGGAAAAAGGAAGCCATTTGTAAGACGAGCGCCACCTGACTTGGTAGTTCGCTCTGCCATTGCTCAGTGAGTTTCGTTTACAGTTTCTTAGAACTCAGACCACCTAACTTTCGTCATAAGGTACATGGGGGAGTGCGTTGCTTGTGTAGAGCTCGGAGCCTCATTTCCGACTCATATAAAGAGGTTTGTCATTCACCTTTACGTTTTGGACCTCTGGTTCATTTGCCACTCCCAGTGGAGGGCCCGGCTCAAGTGAGGACGCAGTGTTGGTATATTATTAGTACGAAAGTCTATGTGTGAAGCTCTTGCAAAGAAATCGCGCTTCAAGTCACTGTACTGTATAAGAAGATTTGAGGTCATCAGCATTTGAGCGTGTTGCCGAATTGTACTTACGGTGGTCATCAATACGATTTATACAATAGAAGGTGGACGTGCCTAGGAGAGCTGAGACATACTCTGACGAATATGAGCGGACTTTGAGCGTTTGAACATTTGGCTAAATGCATATCGTGAGATGGCTCACGATCGCTCTGTGTATCTTGCTGTACTTCGCTTATCTGATTTTGCTATGGGACCCGGAGACAGGAGAGATACGGGACAGACGAATACGGAGAGGGTGCGGTTGGTTCTGCCGAGAACGAAAACACAGCGACGACAGTGACATGGGATTTTGAAAGAGCGCTCACAATATTCTCCGAAGAGGACAGGCAGGGAAGGTCAGGGTGCGTCCTTATGAAGAAGAGAGTCGTTATTGTTCTTGTGTATTACATCCTGCGAGGGAAGGCAACCTCATAAAAAACGGTGTCGTCATCGTTTTGTTCCGACACACGGCGTGGGGAAGAATCCCATGCTGCTGCAGTGATATCATTTAGGCGTTGCGCGCTCACAAAAAGTGTATACGCACTGATGCGGGTGTCCTTGGACGGCACGTCAGGAACATGTTCAGCGGGAAAAAGAAGCAAAACTACGTGCAGAAGTGATCAGCGTCAGCAACAGAACACAACAAAGCTGAAGAGGACATACACATTAAAATGCCAGTCGATATGGGACTACGGGTCAGGATTGTCGGTGAAGAATAGGATGGTGACCTGACCATCCAAGCCGGTGCCAATGTTTACAAAGTCGCACGACGGGGTTGAGGAAGTTGCAAGACGTGCTGTTCGCGCTATGGACTACGTGGAACGCACGCCAGTAGGTGCGGCATGAACAAGCAAAAAGACAACTGCTATCGATGCAGATACTGACACCGTGCATGTGGATGGGATGCTCAGAACGAGAGGGGTAAGCAACGCCATAAAGAGGTAGCAGCCCTTGTGCTCACTGGCCCAGCAAGGTCAAACGTGAGCTGACACTCTTGGCGACTTGGAAGCCATAGACGGAAGCGTCAAAGTATTGTAGCGCTCTCGCAGACGCCAGAGACGCTGAGTCAATCGTCGACTCAATAAGCTGCCTTGAGGCATGATGGACGCAGGACAGACAAGGTCGGGGGGAAAGAAAGTCAGGGTGATCACTCACACACGAACACAGGGACAACCCTGTAAGAAGATAGAGAAACTGGTGAGGTAGATGGTCAACGCCTGTTCGTCTGTCACAGTTCGAGAAGCGTTGAAGTTTTGTTGTGCCTCTTGTTGCCACCAGAGACGCTGTCCCAGTTGTTGATTCAATAAGCCGTGATGTGGTGGATGGAGGAGAGAGGAAAGGAACAGGAGACGGGGCAGAACATCTCCCCGACCAACTATTCGAGGGGCAAGTGCGTGGACAAGGGAAGACAATGCACAAGAAAATACGAATCCGGTAGAAGACACGACGACGACGGAACATATAACAAAGCAAAAGTTTGCAAAGACGGAAAACATGAGTGTGGAGAGACCGGTGAAGAGCCAAGGACAAGAAGGCAAACAGAAGCGATAGACCGGTGACCGTCTGTATATGAAGGCAAACAGAAGCGATAGACCGGTGACCGTCTGTATATGAAGGTAAACCTGCGATATACAGACCGGGACAGCTGGGTTTGAATTACTATAGCGTTGGTTTTCCCACGATTTCGACCTGCCCTGAAGTGACTGTCGTCCAAAAACGGTAAGATCTCTGGACTCCTGTGAACCTGCAAACACATCTGAGTCCATCATGCCGCCTCGCTCATCTCTAGATATTCAGTCCCATGCGCAATGCTCCTAGGCAGACACTCTGGCTTTGAGAGTGAACTTTTATTGTCGATACCACCTTCAGCTTTGGAAATCTCTGGTACGGCTCTGCAGAGGGTGATTCTTTTGTTGGTGCTGGGCCAAACCAGCACCTTCCTGGGGCCTCTATTCAGTCTCCTACATCATTCGTCTTTAGTCTAGTACATTTGCATGTAGAGGAAGCTAGCAGGATTGACTTGCACTGGCACTACAGTAGACGTGAAATTTCGCTTCGTTGCATTCCCGCGCTCTGTACATGCTTGGCCTCTCTCCCCTCCGCATTTTACCATTCCCCTGTTTATCTAATACCCCATTCTTTAGCCTACATTCCCTAGTATAGAGCCCATGTAATTACAACTTCACACCTCAGACTTCTAATAGCAGATTTCTCCCCTCAGATTTCGGACTTTTGAGCTCAGTGAAGCTCATCCCTTGTGTCCCCCAGCGCGCCGCACTCGCACGCGGCCTTAGCGATTCTAACCCGACGTGTTCTCGACTCTGACAGCCACCTATACGGAGTTTTATGCCGCGCCGACGCGTGCGCGACCGCCTCCGATCACTTGCGACCACTCGACCCTCAGGCTCTGTGTAGCATCTCCCGACCTCGCCGCACTCGCGCGCGGCCTTAGCCCTTCAACTCAGACGCGTCCGCGATCTTTGCAGACCAAAATACAACAGTTCGTGCCCAGCAGAGGCCTGCGCGACACCTTGTGCCACTTCACACCTCCCAATTCCTGCACACCTTAGACACGTTCCCTAGCGATCAGGGACGGTTCAGGTTATCAGTGTGGATCATCGGGACCCGCAAAGGCGATATCAGGGACTTTTAGCATACTTTACGCAGTCCACAATGGCAATCTCGAGCACATGTGGCTTGTGCTAATCGAGCGCTTCAGGAATGTGACCTTGAATGTGACAGACCTCAATTTAATCGTGATATTCGTCTGATGGTCCAGCAGCGGAAGTTAGTCTGATTCCAGCTTATAATGGTTATTATTCACATGATATTTAGGTACTATCCCGAAGATTAGAGGAGAAACGCATATGTGCCCACCACAGACACCAGCGACGCGCCAAACCAAACGCGACCTAATCCGCTTCAGGGCAGGTCAAAATCGTGGGAAAACCAACGCTATAGGAATTTAAACCCAGCTGTACCAGCCTGTATATCGATTATCATATACAGGCTGGTCACGAGCCTACAGAAGCGAAAGCAAGCGACTTACAGTAATGTCCACTGTCACGTGCTATGCTTTATTAGAGGCACACAACCAGTGTCCTGAAATGTTTCTGGACGCAAGTTCCCACATAAACTCAAATGCACTGCAAAACGCAAGTGTCAGCAGTTAAAAGTGAGAAGGAAGAAAGACGTTGCCGAATGCGTGTCGTGGCCGCCGCCGTCGCGTAGGAGGTGAGTGATAGTGATAGTAGAATAAGAAACGGAAACCCATTTGAATCCCCGCTTTGACAACGCATTTACAATGTAGCTGGCAAATGCACTGAACTGAGGTGAGGGGAGTCTCCACACGTGTACATATATTACCTGCTGCGCTACATCCCAATAAGAGTGTGCTCGGTCATGGAAAAAAAGGGGAGTCATGGTAGGCAAGAGGCGTACAAAAAAGAGATTGGAATTAGCATTCAAAGTCCGAGTCCGCCAACCCCAGGATTACAGTCGTACTACATACTAGGGACATCTGCGTACCAAGAGCTAAAGTGGGCTTCGTTACTCCCACAAGCCGGAAACTGTGAGCGTAGGACGTCAGGAAATTGTGCACTATTGTAAAATGTCCTCCATGGATCCACGTCGTCTAACAATGCTCTCCACCTCTCGGGTGCTTCTTCGACAGCCTGGAAAATGTTTGGATAGATTCCGGAGCACCAGAAGTCGTATGATGTGAAGCGCGGCCGTCCACCTCTATCAACGGACAAGGCACCATCGGATGGTGATGTATACGTCTTCCGGGTGACTCCCGACTCCTTGCCACCGAGAGCGAAGACGATGCGGATGATCGGGATAGGAAAATAGAAATCAGGTCCGGTAACCAGACCACAATCAAAGGGATCCATTTTCCGGAAGATCTTGGCCTGAGCTTCGACACTGCTGGAGTCGTTCTTCTTCACCTGGACCAGGATGAAACCGATTTTCTTGACGTCGAGGTCGGTGCCGCCGTACAAATATGGGTAGACAGCGTCGACACCTGGCTGACAATTAGCACCCAAAGCGGCCGCGCCGCGTGACATAAACGCGAGAAGATAAGGCCGGGCCAAGAGCTTTTGTTCTTGTGGCTTGATGAAGTGATTGAAGTGCATCATTGCGCCATCGAAAACCTCCCCAAGCGTTAGTTGTGTAGTCTCTAAGTGACAGAGCGATGGGACGGCCTTCGAGACAACTTTGTAAACTGATTCGCAAAGAGGGACGAGAGTAGATCAGTGACCGAAAAACAAGAAGATATCGCTCCTTGGGGAAGGGATTTCCCGAGGACCGCTATATCACGAGCGCGTGTGAAGAAAGCGGCGACCAACAATTCTGCACGATCGCCGGGATTGATGCAAAACCCGCTAAGAACCTCAATGAGAGCATCAGGTAGGCTGAAGCCGTAGCCGCCTCTCATGATACAGGAAGCTGCCTCCGAAAGGAGAGGTTCGGATGCGGCAGCGCCGCGTATAGTTCCGATCTCCTCCCCGATCGCCTCACATATGCGCATGTGATTGGATATTTGGTTATGTAACTTTTCCGCTTCCTGATAGTTGAGGGGAGCTGTGACATACAGCGTGCTGTTGATATCCAGCGCCAACCGTTGTGATAAGACGGCACACTTTTGGGCCTCTGAGAGGGCCTCATCCGGCGTTGGCAATCTGCAGAGCAACTTCTGTATCGCGAAGTGGAATAGTCCATCACGTACTTGATCGTCGCCAAAATCGTAACATGTACCCCACCTGACAAAATATGAGAAAATCCGAGGAGGCGTAGCACGACACCGCTTACAACGGCCGTCCCATGTGGGCTATACAATCCAACGAAGTGACGTCCAGAAGGGTTTTGTACGTGTCCAAAATTTTGCGACTGATCATGAGCTGGTCAAAGCCCAAGTAAATGAAAGGATGAGGTATTTTGAGTCTGCCGTCGTTCATGCGATTCGAGTTGTCGTAACCGCGGGGTGGGGTAAATTGCGAGACCTTCCCAGTGGTAGAAAGGAAAAACGTAAACAACGGTGCAGTCGAAAACGTCTGAAGTGCCCGTCGGAGCTCAACGAAATTAGACCGATCACTTTCGTCGAAGGGTATCGTCAACAGATGGGCTTCGTCGAACGCGACAAAAATGTCCGGGAGTCCATCGTCCGTCTTCACAGAGTCCCCGTCATTGATGCGTTTTCGGAGTTCCTCAAGCGCAGCTTTCAAATCTGCGTTGCTCGGATCAGCACCAGCCAAACCCTTCAGAAGCTGGCATTTTAGTAAGAAGTGGAGGGACTCCAGAACGGTACGGCGTACCTTAGTTGCCTTAGTAATAACGTCCTTGTAAAATCGAGACCGCTTGGGCCCGGAGGAGCTCATACTCTGACCTTCTGACATGATCGCCCGGAAGTGTTGTATCCGCTCAGCTCTGCTTCGAATGTGGAAGTCGGCAACGACCTCAGCGGTGGTGAGAAACAATGCGTGGAAGAAATTATTTGCTCGGGAGAGGGACAGCACGTGCATGTTCTTGTTTTTCTTGTCGACGTGGGTGAGGAAATCACGAACGACATCATCGGCAGGGGGGAAACCTAACAGACCAGGTTTGAGAACCACGAAAGTGAAATGGATGTGACACACCTCGGGCATCTTCTGGGCGCAAATTGATTGGGATCATGAAATGTTTCTTTGAGAACTCGTCCAACAAGCGAGACTTGCCCATTCCGGACGACTGAACAATAGAACAGTAGCGGGCGTACGTTTCTACCAACTTCATTTGGTCACGAACGTGCGTTTCGAGGGCCACCAGTGGAAGATGACCGATAAATTCTGCGCTCCAAGAGAGCTCAACAGCTAAGGGTACCATTAACGAGCACCACTACCACGCTAAATGGATCGGACTCACCCTTCTCCTGCGACTCTGGGTTAGTTCTACTCAGTACAGCTTGGGGCGCGTGCCATCAGACAAGTTCTGGGAATAGCCAGGTTTGGGGCCTTACGTTGAGACATAGACACGGAGGGTGAGACGGCCCAAAATGCATCTGAGAGCTAGTCATGACGACTTGTTTGTGGGGCAGAAAAAGTACTCACCGTGAGTCGCTAGAGCCCATGATTCTTCCAGACTTGCATCGTCAGCTCTTGCCCTTTCGAACACCGCAAGAAATTCATGTTCTTGGTGTCGAAGGTTCTTGAGGAACCTAGCTTTAGGAACCCACTTGCCCTCTAATCCCTTGGGCACAGTTTGTCTCAATCGCTCCTGAACGGTGAAATAGATTTCTTCTTTCCAGTCGGGTGTGGATACAGATACGTGTTGGAGAGCAGAACGCAAAGACTTGATGGTCTCCTCGGAAACTGTGAGTGAACGGGAGGGGGACCGAACCTCATCCTGGCGGGAAGGATGCTCTTGCCTAGCCTGCTTTGATGGCGGTGGGTTTGGCGGAGTTATCCGATCGGACGAACGCTTCATGTTACGACTGAATGAATAGGAAGGGAGGGTGGCGTCGATTGGTTCGGTTAATACAACCTACAGTACTTATAACTTATTCTAAGAGCCATTGTTCTCTTATCACAAGCCCCACTGTCTTGGGAATAATCCGAACTCATCCGCGGGAGTGGTCCTTCTTCTAATCTGGATATGCACTCCGACCATGAAATTTCCAAGGAAATTTCCATGAAATTTCGTTATCTCATGAAATGTAAACCTCATAATGGTGCCACAGGGCTAGATATGCACGACAGCTAGCAGTACAATAAGACATGCCAGAATACGCCAGACCGAGGTTGAATATGCTCTCATTAGCATCTGTATTCGTTGGGATACGGGCTCATACCCGAGCCCGGAACGGACACAGTCCGGCAAACTGAGGCTGACCGACATATTAGATAATCGTAATATTAGCGTGCTATCTATGAATAATATCGAGCACATGCATCCTCCTCCGGACCTCCAACGCTCACGCGTTGCTCACCTATCCGGCTGACCGCCTCCATAAATCTCTACAGTATTTGACCCTTGTAAATATATGGTCCAGACATCGTATTCGTATCCATATATGGCACTGAACAGCAACCCATAACAAAACTTAGATGCAGCGCTTCTCTTGGTACTTCGACTGAGTTGCGAACGCAGTTGGGGTTGGGCGCCGTTAGCATTCGGACTAGACTACATTCCTTCATCATTTACCTATTCCAAAAAAACTGTGTTCTGATCGAACATGGAACGTCAGAACGGAGTTTGTTTGTTTTTTAATGTTTACGAAATCCACAACGATAGGAATTTCCTGGGGCAAAGTTACTGCTCGTAGACTCGTAGCGGACTCCATTACTGATATTTACTGTACGGTATAGTACGGCGTAGTATGAGCGGATTGGGTGTATCTAAGCAAGCGAACGAACATGTGGGTTCATAGTTGGATGGCTCAGAGTGGCTGTAATCAATCCCATCAGCGGTATCTGAATCTTCGGCAGCAGATGTGCACTCGAAAAGAGAGAAGATTGTATAAGCATGCCGCCCGCGGCCCGACATGGTAACTCCCGATCCTGTCAGGGCCGAAGAGCATGAAAAAATTGGTGCCCTGAACTGACTTTCAAAACGGCGAAAGTGTCCGCGGATTTGAATCCTGTATCGAGCTGTATCAGTTGACCTTCAAGTGTTCCGACCATGTCGCGACTTCGCGACTCAAGGAGTCGAATGACGAAATTCGATGAAACATTGATGCGAGACAGAGAACGTAAGAGTATGACAATAATACAGCCCCTTGTTGGGCTTGCACACGGACGAATAGCGGCCCTGGCCCCTGCGCCCTTCGCGTCACTCTCCCTCAGGCACGCAGTCGCTATGTATGCAAATAAGTTACACCCCCACCGCGCTGCTACCCGTGCCAAATTAATATGTCATCACCCACCACACCTTCTGCGATGTTCAGGAACAGACGAGGTACGCCTGAGGCGTCGTGTAGGCCGCGAACCCCTTTTGTGTCGTATTACAGTACAGTACTTCAAGGGCGTCCTTGCCATCGTGCGCCACCAAGGCAAGACGGGTCGAGCCCACGCGGGGATCGGCGCACGTGTGGTCCATTATGTTCCGCGCCGTACTGCCCACCGCGTGGAGCAGGAGGGACCGTGCCTTCCGAACCGGACTGCACCTGGCGCCGGTAACTTACCTCGCTGCAAGATGCGTGCGCGCCATTCCCCACGGGTTCTCACGGCTCCAAACGTTTCTCGCACAATCCCGCACGTGCCAAAACGTGTCGCTCTCCCGCGGTCGATTACCACCAAGGGGTACTGTAGTGGATCGCTATGTCGAGACCTACACCTATTTTACGGCAGACAGCAGACGACGACATTTTCCATGTCGGTTTTGTGGCCACACGTCGCACGTCACACTTCATCCGAATCGCCTCGTGCCCGGCAGAAAACAACAAAAACAAAGGAGAGAATACGACCCGCGTACCCAACCATGCGGCTGGGGTTTGTCAATATTTCTCCTCTCCCTCGTCTCCTCTTTTTTGGGGGGGAACGAAGCGGTTGGACATCGGCGGTAGAGCCAGCCAAAATTCGAGGTAAAATTTCCCGGGTTGTCACCTTGTCACCTTGGTGCTTGCCAAGGTCATACAGTATGGCAGGTCGATATTCCGGGTGAATCGTAAATAAAGCCAAAGTGAATCTTGTTACATAATTCTTAACCCAATCTGGGTGAGTTCCGCCACGCCATCCAGTGCGAAACAGGAATTACTTTGTTATGTGTGATGTACTGGCACCTCGGAAGGCTGGGTTGCTTTCCCCGTCAAGATGCCTCAATTCGCACTTTGTGGTTTACTTTCATTCATTGACATTTTCCGTGGGCTGGCAACACTTGCGTACGTTATCTTTGCCTCCCGAAGGCAACTTGACATTCCCGTCACAAGACGCGAGGTTTATTGCACGAGCCGTGCCCATTCCATATCACGCATGAATCAAATTGTTCCTTTTGTCACCCAAACATGTCCCGCCCCGTCATCTACCGCGACGGTTATCACTCTGAAAAGGATCGTCAACAAATGCGTGTTCAGGACTTTGCCAATGCAGGGCTGTTTCCTGTCACTTCTCTTGGTCTGAGGTCTCCGGCCTCGAAAGGTACTTAACGCGATCAAATAACACCTTTTATATAATATTTAACGGCCTTCACAGTTACATAGAACGATCAACTAACGCCGCACAACTATTCCGACACCTCACTTCGAGACCTCTTTACCTTGCCCATTGACGGTTTCCCCCCCGACCATTTCGACATCGTTTCCGTGGTTTTCCTCAAGCGAATCTTCTGTAAGAAAGAAAAGTGAGACAGTAGAAAGTGTTCTCCGCTTATCTATCCGTATCTTTTTCACTAATACCCGGGAGGCCTTGAGACAGTTCGCGTTCATTCGGCTGAACGCGTGCTTCAATCTGCGCCCGTTCCACTACGCGCGTGGAGGGACCTGGCTCGGGTTGAACTCCTTGTTCCACCGGAGTGGTCTTCGGTCGACCAATGCGTGGCTACCATATCGGACTCATTCCCACGACGTCCGCATCACCATTGTTGGCAGTTCGTTGGCCCATCGATATCTCTCGCGCTCATCCCATCTTTCCTCCCCTCCCACACACCCTCACACACACATCTTTCGGCATTCATTATCTCGCCTGCTCACCTCGCTACGTCGGATCAAATTGGCATCCACTTGAACAACGACGACTCACGAGCGGCCCCACCGGTGGCTTCTAGCAATGCAACTAGACGTTGTTTTGTTCGTGTTGTCTTCCTTGTCTCACACTCTTCTAACTACAGGTGGCCCATTTGCGCCTCTGCCTCGCCTCACCTCTGCTTCGTCACTTTTGGTCTTGGCATTCTCACGGTATGTTGCAGCTCTCGAAACGCTAAGTTTCTTTTTTGTTTTTGTTTTTTTGGATTCACGACGTTTTCTAGTAATTTTCTACTGACTTATTGGCCTTAGCATAGGACCCTGAACAAAGCCACATATGACGATGGCGACGACTCGGACGTGACCACGACCGTCACGGACCCACAGTGGGGGGCGTTGACCCACGACACGACCAGCACGGCGCCAACGAGGCGCCAATGACGGCAACGACAGGGCGACACAACAACTACAGGCGACAACAACGGTGACAACCACGACACGACCACGACAACAACCACGGCCACAACAACAACGACCACCCACAAGTCAGCATCAACGACAACCACGACAACCCCTGACCACCAGGCCGACCCTCGACTGATGCAATTACGACGAGGCGACCTCGTCGACGTCGACAATAGGACCATGATGACTGAGGCGACGGCAATGAGTTGATCTCGGCAATGGCAACAGGGCAACCACAACGACCTCAGCTACGGTGATGAGGCCACCACGACGACCTTGGCAACAGTGATGAGGCTACTACGACGACTTCGACAACGGCACGAGGCAACCACGACAACCTCGGCGATGGCCACGACAACGGCGGTGGGGTGAATACGATGGCGACTACGGCGGCAATGGGGTGACGACGAACAGAGTCATATGTACTGCTAGTAGGAATGTAGAACTATATAAGCCAACTTTGAGACTGCCGGGTACGGGTACCCGGCAAACCCGCCAGCACCCGCCAGACCCGCCAGTACCCGTAGAGCAAATTTGGCAATTTCAATTCGCTTACAGGGTTCAAAATAGCGAACGGGGAAAGAAACGGGGAGGCGCGCGTGTCGGTATTGCGTTTGTAGTCTACTTGTATGCTCGTCTGCCGCTGCTGGGTCTGTATGTCCATCATTTCTCGCAATGGGGAACGATCCCCCTCTTTCCAATCTTACAACTGGTTAGAACCCCAGTGCAGCTCGACTGTGATTCCCGGGACTGCACCAGTACACGAGACAAGCAAGGTTACAGTCGACAAGGTCGACGCCTAGTATCCCAATACGCAATTAATATTGCCAATATGACCTTGACCTCATACTCTGACCTTTTTTTTTTCGGGGCAAAATGGCCGACCGCCGGCTTGATTTGGGTGGCTGACTGAGCAGGAGCCACTAACAGTCAAGCGGAGTCCCAAACCTTTCAAAACGGGACTGTGACGAGGCGTGACTACGCCTCATCTACCGTCGACTTCTCCGTTCAACGTCCCTCTCTGGCCTCCTGGGCTCTGAGCCGTGAGCCCCTGGCCACTAAAAGCTCAGGGGAGCCGGTCTCTGCGCCGTGTGTACCCGTGTTATAGGGACTGCCCCCTCTGCCCACGCCCAACGTCGTTCTGGACATGAGTCGCGAGTCCCTCCAGCCCACTTAAAGCTCAGGGGGACTGGTCTCTGCGCTAGGGTTCACCTCACCACGGGTACGGGTACCGCTCAGGGTAACGATTCTGAACCCGTGGCACGGGTACCCGCGGGTATGACTGACAATTTGTCCACTTACGATGACTCGGTCCAAGTTTACTTTAGACCCACCTTTCGACTGCGACGATGTCCGGGCCGCATCGTATCATCCGTATGGCTTAGCTGCCATATCGAACCCAATCCCATGACGTCGCACCGCATCGCCACCGATTCTCTCGCGCTCAGGCTTCCCTCATCCCATCTGTCCGTCCAGCCATCCACACATAAACACCTCTCTTTCGTCACTTGTTTGCCGCTCCCCCTCACATCGCATCGAATGGCATCAACGACTCCGACTGCCACCACTTTTTTTTGCCTCATAAACGGGCCGCCGCGTTCCTAGGGCACTCGTAGACCGGACACACGTCCCCACCTTCATTCCACATTGGACTCGTTGGCTCAACGTCGTGGATTGCACTCGAGATTTCAATCCAACGCAACCACTACTACTGCTACGACATTGGGCCTTCTTCACAATCATTCCAAACCTCGTCACCAGTCCCCCCGCACAGACGCGAAAGCCTTTTTTTCTTCAATTATCCTGCTAAGTGTTTTTTTTTGGAGTTCACCACGTTTCTGCTGACCTCGTCGCATACCTGTTTATTGACATAGGACCCTGACTGCTCGACAAGCCGCTGCACCCCGTCTGGCCTTTTATCTGCACATGACTGGTCCTTACCTCAAGGTGACGACGTAATGACAATAACTACGAGGCGATTACGACGATAGAGGTGACGGGCAACGACGAGGTGTGCACAACCGCGACGGCGGGGCGACTTGACTCGTGACACGAATAGCGGCGGAAACGGGCGACAGCGACCGCAGCAACTGGGCGATCACAACCGTGACAGCGACAACGACCGCCGCGGACCATCGTACGGGTACTCATCAAACCCTCCAGCACCCGTACCCGTACGCGTGGGTACTCGTGACCACGGGTACTGGCCCCGAGTGGTTACTCTGTGTCGCGCGAACCCGTGTTACTGGGGCTACCCCCCTGCCTAGCCGGCGGCAACTCGCAGGTACGTTATTTACCCTCCAATGAAATGTAACTCATCGACGGAGACTCGATCCAAGCCGTTCAGAAAGAAACGCGCGCTACACGTGGAGCGGCGGTTCCTGCAAGACTCGGGAGACTCGCGCCGATGAATTAGCCCCACCTTACCAGAGGGAAGGGGACCACAAACAGGCCAGCGATCTGCTAACTGCCGAATCAATCGATACTATTTCCCTCTGACTTTGTTCCATCGTCGGAATCGGTCCCGACTTTCGTTCTCTTGTCGGCATGCTCTTGTGTTCGGCCGTGGTGTTGAGACGAGGCTTGATGAGGTCGATGGTAGACCTCACACCTGTACATAACAATGGCATAGAACGTGTGTCATCTTGATACAGTCGTTTTGGGTCGCATATATCCACTCTCCGAGTCTGGACTTGAAGACCATCTGTGAACGATTGTCATTTTTGAGCGAATCTTTCGCTTGGAGTCGAGCGAAATCATTTCCCAGTCGTTCAATGCCTCATCGTCGATCAAGCGATTCGGTTTGACTGTTTGACTGCATCGAAACAATAACTGTGAGATATGCAAGACGCTCGCCAGGCCCCGTGGGGGCATATGCGATCAACGTGCCCATTGTTCGGCCACATAAGGAATCATGGCTACGATATGCGCCGGCGCTCTTGACGGCGCTCAGGCGCGGTGATGAAGAATGAGGCCTAATGAGGACTAATGATCATGAGAGGATTCAAAAAAAAAAAAGATCATGAGAGCTTAAGATCTTAAGCTCAAGTGGTGCCGTATCCTTGGCCGTATCAAGAGACGGCACTGGCCTACACTATAGTGGGGCCATCACAAACGTATCCGCACTATCTGATCGCGGTCAATGCGCGCGGATTAAGTTTTGGGAAATCGTGTCGAAGAGGACAACGGCATCATTGGATAACGACATTAAGTTCTTGAGATACTAGTACACGCACGAGGTCGCAGAGACAACACAAGGAAATGATATACCTCGTTCGCTCTTGGCATCACCGTGTAATTTTTGTTCTGAATTTGATTTGGAGCCCTTGTCATGCCTATTGTCCTATTGTCCGCAGATCTCTGTGTTATACTGGCAAGACTCATTGGATGCTCAGCGCTCAATACTCAGATCTACGAACGGTAGTTTTTACGCCCATTGACAAGCCATCTCTAACTGTGCCTCAAAGCCCTTTGGTTCCCCACATATCGTCTTTTCGACCTGGCACAGATGCCTGATGCAGAGCCTGCGGACTCGGAGCTTCTCTCTTCCCTGGATGCGGAGCTTTCGGCGCGCTCTACTTGGATGCCAAACGTCGACACTCTAGACTTCGTCAACGACCCTACCAAGAATGGACCCTACACACGTCAAACACCTGACCAGCTCAGGCAGCCTAACGTTGGCCTGTATGCGCTCCAACCAACACGCAGGAATCACATTATCTTGGAACATGAGAACAGACTTTGCGACATCCTAATCGCTTTGGAATCGATCGAGACTACCGAGGCGGTGGAGGGCGTAGAAGACCGAGTTTTCCAGGAACTTGTCAGGATAAATCGATTGAAGGAGGCCGAGTGGTCGGGTCAGCGGAGTAGGCATGGTATCAACGGCGCTATCGTGAATACAGGTATTTCTTCGCATGCCAGTGCTGCCGTCGCAGCTGACGATTCCTCAGAAATCCACTTCCTTAGGAAACACCCGAAGAATACAACTACCCTTGCTATATATATCACAACATTGGTGATGTATATTTTATATCGCCTCCCACGCCGTGGCGCGGCCGTTCTGCTGGCGGGCATGAGAAGTGTCTTGATGAGCCAAGCGGCACTTCTCCCGTTGGCGAGTGAAGTCCCGAAAGATCCACGGCGGCTTCTCACACTATACAATCTCGATCCTGTCACCCACAGTTACGTCTGCTGTCCCGCTTGCTATTTTTTATATCCACATTCGGTTGGGACGACCAAAAAGAGGAAGGCATCTACTCTTTCCAGCGGCTTTCCCAATCCTGTGGGAAATGGCAATGACGACATCATCGATAACTCGCTAGTTTCGTCTGCCCCGGCTCATTGTACACACCGTCGTGTTCGTTCAGGTTCTGCTTGCGGCGAGCCCTTATTCGACAACACCACGATCAATGGCAACGTTTATGTCGTTCCCCGGTTCAAGTACGAGGCACAAGATCTGAAGGAATGGCTCGGGTGGCTACTCTCGAGGCCTGCCATCGACGAGGAGGTATTTAAAACCTTTCGAAAACCCCGCAAAGACCGCATGGAGGATATGTGGGATGGAAAACATTTGTGCAGGATTCTTCTAAAAAAAGGCGAACGGTTCCTCCCAGGACCTGTAGATGAGACGCGTCTAGCATTTTCATTCTCGATGGACAGTTTTAACCCTTATCACATGAAAGAAGCTAAGCAAACTGTCTCGTCAACAGCCATCTGGCTCACTTTGCTTAACCTACCCCTCCACCTGCGAAACCGCCCCGAGAATATGTTTCTTGCTGGCGTCATCCCTGGGCCAAGGAAACCTTCACTCTCCGATGTAAACCACACAATCAAACTTCTCGTTGACATTTTACTAGAGTTCTTTGACCCTGGCGTCTGGTATTCTCGAACAGCGGGGCATAGGCAAGGTTGTCGGGTTCGGGCTATCTTGGTACCCGTTGTCTCGGATATGCTCGCCGCACGGCAAGCTGGTGGTTTCGCGAGTCCGACGGCGACATCTTTCTGCACGCTCTGCAGCCTGAAGATTCAAGACATCGAAAACCTTGATAGATCTACTTGGCCAGAGCGAGACGTTGGCGAGCATCTCCGGTTTGCAAGGAAATGGAGGGACGCGCAAACGATTGACGAACAGGAGACCCTCTTCAAAAATCACGGAATACGATGGTCCGCTCTTCTCGATCTACCTTATTGGAACCCCGTTCTTTTTACCGCCATAGAGCCTATGCATGTTTTTGACGCTGGGCTCTTCCAGACTCACCTTCGGCAGATCTGGGGTATCGACACTACTGCTCCAAGTGGTGACGGGATTGCGTCGAAAGCTGTCAGGGAAATTGCTAGGCCATCAGATTCTGAAATGGAGAAGTGGTACGACATCATACGCACTGCAATGAGTACAGGAGTACTTCGAGAACAGCTTACTGGAAGACATTGTGTCCGCGATACCCTATGGCACATCTGCGAGGACAACGATCTACGTCGTGCAGGTAATAAAGGACAACTAGCCGATGCTATTATAGAATGGGTAGGTCGTCGAACGAGACAAAATAACAATAATTACGGTGCATATACTCACGTCGAGACCAGCGTCAGAAAGTCTCACCCGACATGATCCGACTTCCGGTCGTCCGTTCAAGTTCAACAGAACTTACACAACCAACCGCCGTAGTTCGTAGCGCCAGTGACGCAGAGTCCCGGAGCATCCGTGAGGGGAGCGTCGCTACAGATGACACCGTGAGTGGTCCGTGCTATCCGACAGTTACTTGGCTTGACTGATTGATTTCTGTTAGTTGGCATCAAGGTGTACTGGTGGTCTGAGCGAAGAAAGACAGCCCTCAGAGGAGGAACAAAAGGCCATTGGCAAATGCATCGAGCAACTCATTCACCGAGCTGCCCAAAATACTGTGTTGCGGGCAAAAAAGATTATTCTTCAATTTGTCTGTCGCGATCACTGTCACATGACACAGGAGAAGCTGAATGAACTTCGTACCAAAGACGAGCTATACGCCGCCGCCGCCGCATGGGTACGTGCGCGACACACCAGTAGGAACTTCATTCAATATTCAGACAGGTGGAAGAAAACGCCATTTCGCCAGGGGATTCTGTGCAGAAGGGAAAGACCAGTTCTATTACTGGCGCCGTCCTTGGGAAGGACATTATGGAGGCCGTTTGGGCAGACATGGCCCTCACTGAGCTTCCCTCCTGGGTGACGGACGCCCCTCGTAACTGGGGTACTGCGACGCGTGGAAAACTAAGTGCAAACAACTGGAGGGTTATCTGCACCGTCCACCTACCCATCACTCTAATAGGGCTTTGGGGAGGGGATGACGCACCGGAAGACCGGCAACACAAACTCCAGAATTTCATGGACTTAGTTTCTGCCGTCCAGATTGCTAATCTACGATCGGTCTCCAAGCAGGACATTGAGCGATATGAGCATTACATTCAACGCTACTTGGTTAGTCTCAAATCACTATACAAGCTCGCGAAGGTGAAGCCTATCCACCACGCGGCCCTGCACTACGGCGAGACCCTTAGGAGTTTCGGGCCGGCGCACACTCACGGAGCTGCCTTTTACGAACGATATATCCACTCCATGCAGACCCAAAATCACAATATGAAGCTTGGTTTGTGATTCATTTGCTGTGAGATATCGTGCACCAGGCACTCACCACATTCTCAACCAGGCAGCCTCGAATCGACATTCATGCATAGCTCCGCAAGAGAGGCAAAGGTGCAAGCCTTGCTCTCTGACCACAGTGAAGTGCGTGAACGTGTCGGCGAACTTGTGAAAACATATGAAACATTCCTTGCTGAGGATGTCCGGGGAACGCGCTTGGCCCATATGGTCGGTACAACGAAGCTGACGCAGCAGCCGGATATTGCCTTTGATGAGACGCGTCTACGTGACTCGGACCTCACTGATGCCATGCTCCCTCCGCTAGTGCAATTTTTAAACCGAAAGCATAGGACAACTTCATATCATACCGACGGTTCTCTAGGCGACATGGTCTCTCCAAGGGCTAAGCTCTTAGACAAGTTTTCCCTTCGAGGGGTTCAGTATTCAACCGCGGGAAGTCGAACGCGCAATAGTCACATCCTCTTCAGACTTCCACAAATAGACGCATCCGAGCTATTGGCTCATCCAGAACCGGGGCAGATCACCGATATTTTTCTCCATTCTCAAGTCAGTGCCCCTGGGTCACACCATCCGCCCATCTATCTGTGCATTCGACCTTATGAACCTCTCCGATTGGAGCTTAGCGATGTCGACAAATCTTATAGGCAATTCGGCTTTTCGGGAGGCTTTTTACGCGAACGGGCGCTTGGGGCGCCTATTGTTGTTGACCATTCCAGCGTCATCTCCCACATAGCGGTGACCCCGCTGGAAATACGGGGGTGCGAAGTTCTCCACGTCCTTCCTATGGATAGGGTTGGTTTCCTTTTTTAATAGAGGGAAAAATCTGACAGCTCGAAACTAGCTGCGAATGTCATTCACGCGTGCTGAGGATGCTGGGGCCTGGGTGGATAACCCTGACAACTGAGCGGCGCAACCTCCGTGCATTGTCAGACAGCGTATCCTCAATGTATTGTATGCGGGCGTCACTAGCGGGTAGTAGTACTGTGACGGTAACAAAGACAACAAACCAAGACGGAAAAGACAGAAAGCGTAGAAAATCATGGCCGGGCTGAATCGACTATGCCTAGCCACGACTTCGGCATGGGTGCTAAATATAGCATCCAGCAATCGTCGACACTACATGCGAATCATGATGCGATCTTCCAAGGAACAACAGAGCCTTGCGGCGAACAGCGTGGCCTCCCTTTTGTTTCATCGTTTTCTGCATTGTCCTTGTCCATTCCATCCGTGGGAACCTTCTTTACCGTAATATAGCTGAGTTACCGTAAAGAGATTTTTTTTCATGAGGCATTACCTTTTCCCATACATGGACGCTAACTTGCTTTGTTCCTCATGTTTGGTCTGGTGTTTCCACTAGTGTCGACTTCGTCGACGAAAAACTTGCTTGTTTTTACAGTAAGGTGGGAAGTGTGGTAAAAGTGGAGGTGTACTGTAGATTGCGCAATTTTATTAGTATTGACGGGGCTCAACAAACTTCGTTTCACCGAGAATGTCTGCGAGAAAAATATGTACGCAATTTGTGATGTCGAGCTGCTATGATTGACTATTAGCGGTGTCAGGTGGATGCAAATTTTTAAATGGCCATCGATAGCGCCACACCGCTATTACCGACCGTTCCTCCGACCATTCCCTTCGAGCACCATCTCTGACAACACCCCTGAGACCGGTAGATTCTCACTAAGCGGTGTTGGATGAGGCTCACTTTACTTCGTAGGGGCCATTCGCGTTGTTGCCCCTCAACCGGTTGAGGAACCCATGCAAACCATCGCACAGCCCGTTGACGAGGAAGTTCAGGCTATCCTCGAGCCTGTTGAGGAGCCAGTCCCAATTTCTCCCCCACCGCTCGTAGAAGGGGCCGTCCGGGTCACTCCACCTCGACCTGCCGAGGAGATCATAGAAGTCTTCCATCCTCAACCCGCTGCGGAGGAGACCCAGGTACCGGTCTCTGTGCCCGTCGCGACACTCCCTCTTTTCCCGGTCCTTCCGCCATTGGCCGTTCAGAGAGGACGACGTTAATCGTCAGTTACCGAGTCTACACCAAGCACCATTTCATCACGCCGTCCTGTAAGCCCACAGGTCCCCTCCAACCCCTCGGTCTCAATCCGAGGACCCCTCCGGGTACCGGAAACGGATGATACAAGCATCCCCTTTGATCGCTCAGTCTATTCCTTTGGCACATCTTTCTTGCGACCCACGGCCTCTGCGTATACTTCTCAGGAACCAAGCCGGCTGAGTACCATTGACGAAAGCCAGTCGAGCGAGTCACCGCCGATTACTTACTCATCCCCACCCTCGCCTTCTCTCACGCCTACCGTATCGATACCGGCCTCTGTGTCAGCCGAACCGCCATCGCCTACAGGGACTGTATCGATGTCAGACTCTGCATCGACAACACCATCCCTGTCGACCGCTTCTCCAACCGTTCCCTCTCTTTCCCCTCTAGCACCATCTTCCATGACGGTTTCAACACCCTGACACCAGAACGTTCCCAAGTCGCATTGACTAGGGCACCAACTTCGGTCTCACAGCATCTTCTCTCTGTGGGGTTGGATCTTGGACAACCGGTCTCCGATGTTTCAACGGAGCCGCCCTTGCCGACGCAGGTCAACCGTTTCGCGACCGGTAAGTTCTGATCTAGCAGTATTGGGTGACGCTCACTCTACTTCACAGATCTCGCCGGCGAACACTCCTCGTCCGAGGACACCACGTTATTTACCCTCCAATGAAACGTAATTCACTGACTTGGTGACGCCATTCAGAAAGAAATGCACGCTACACGTTCTGCCAACTGCCACTATCTCCCTCTGTCTTTGTTCCATCGGTCTCGACTTTCGTACTCTCGTCGGCACTGCTCTTGTTTTCGGCCGCCTAATTTGTGGTGTCGTGATGGGGTTTGATAAGATCACGCCTGTACACAATGGCATAGAACGTGTGTCATCTTAATACAGTCGTTTTGGGTCGCATATAGCCATTCTCCGAGTCTGGACCTGAAGACCATCTGCGAACGATTGTCATTTTTGAGCGAATGAGTCGAGCGAAATCATTTTCTAGTCGTTCAATGTCCTCATCAATCAACGGTTTGACTGCATCCAAAACAATACAAGCTGATTGTGATATATGCGCCAGGTCCGAGTGGAACATATGCGGTGACTGTTACAGTAACTTTCAAGTTACAGTAATGTAATAATCAGAATGCCCATTGTTCGGTCCCGGAATTATGGCTACAATATGCGGCGCGTCTTGACCACTACTGTAGCGCACAAACATTATTTGCGCTACTGTATCTGATCGCCGACGCGCACAGATCAAATCCCTTTTTTGGGAAATCGTGACAATGGCATCATAGGACAATGACGGGAAATCCTTATTTTATCAGACCAGGCCCTAGTGCGTCCGAATCAAGCGATACAATGAGGTTCATCATCCCAGCCGCGAGGTTCGCCTGGCCGGCGCAAGCGTTCGGCAGGTAATAAGGCGACTCTGACAACCGCTCCTTGCGCCAGGCCCCCTCTAGATCCGTGATGGGTCAATACCTATTGAAGAGGACCCTCGTCAAGCACGGAGATTCCATCAACGCACTGGCCTTTTCGCATGACGGGGCCTTGTTTGCGAGTGGGGCTGATGACGGCCTTGTTATCGTCTTCAAGGGTCATGGCAGCGGCCGGGAGCTTCGTCGGTTCCAAGTTAAAGCGCCTGTAGCAACGCTGCTTTGGCGGTCTCGCTTTGGGTACACTCTAATGGCTGGTGACACGAGCGGTGACGTGCACACAATATGCCTCAGCGATTCTGGACGTGCAAGTGCTTCTCATCACCGTACTTTCAGTTCTACAAACTAGATATTATTCACAGGAAAATGCGTATTATCATGCCATCAACAACGTTCCTGGCCCAGTCCACTGCATTTCGCAAAGCGGTTCATTACTGGCCATCAGTTCAGGCAGCGTCGTGCAGCTAATCAAGCAGGGAACTATTGGTTCGTCTCATCGTTTTCCCCTATCTTGCAGTTCCAGAACTTGAAGCGATTGATAGCTACCTGGGAGGTCATCGCCCGGCTTCCCGACCCGCCTAAATTCCCAGAACTGGAAGGAGAGTTGCCGGAACCAATGGCACGATCCCTCCACTTTCTAGGAGTCGACGATGATGCCCTTTTAGTGACGTATTTAGACCATGGTATAGTGTGAGTGCCCCACTGCACTGAGCTCCATTTATCTTATTGATCATTGGCGCCATCATACTCTCAACTTAGAGCGTGGAACTTGAAGACTCTAGAAATTAAATGGCGCATCCGGCCTCGATCCTGCAAGATGTACGTCCCGCTATCCCTCTTATGTTCGTTTCTAACAGAAGTCAGAGGTTGTTCCGCAGTGTCTCCCAATGAGAAGGTCCTTGCCACAACAAATCTCTACGACGGCATAGACTGGTACTCTCTCGACTCCAATCACTTCATGGACGCATCGTTCCAGCACACTACAACTCATACGATTTCAGAAAACGTCATTCTTCCCCTGACGTTCGTCCACAATGGCACTGCGGTGTTATCAGGCACATCTACCAGCTGCGCTCGAATTACCAGTTTGAAGGACCACTCCCTTGCGGAGTTGCTTCAGCATGACGGTGAGTGACAAATAACTTGGACTTGTACGCTTCCTACGATTCTAAGAGAAGCGTTGAACAGCGGGTGACATTATACAAGCTTTGGTTCGTCCAGTTTGGAATAGTCGCCCAAGGGGCTATGCTACCCTTGGCTTTCAGGCGTACTCAAGTACTGGAGATTATCGTCAGATTGTAACCGGTGTGTCCGAAAGGGGATCGGAAACTACATTAAGGTACTGGATTCAGCAACGTAGCTCAAAGAGGACCCAAGTGAGGCCAAAAACAACAAAGGAACGAATGATGGAGAATTTGACTACGCATGTAAGGCGTGATAGCTTTTAGCGGGCTCGATTGCAGTGGCTAACTTGTACCTGATAGAGGATCGAATTAGCGACTGTCGTCGTAGCCGTCTGCTTATCGCTTTGGTACTACAGTGTACCGCACACCAATTGGGCCTCTAGTTGGTTTGGCGACACATTAGTCTTGCCAATCTTCTCTAGACTGTCAGTGGTCGAAGAGTCACGCATAGATAATGGCCTCTGGGGAAATGAAATTTCTCTGGAATGAACCTTCTCTATATTTCCCAGAATCTACGTATTCGCGCAAGTGTGCGCGCCTGTATTTCTTTCTACTTCATACCATAGTTTGCTGATATATCTTGTCCTATGGAACTCATGATGGGAATTCGCCTGATCGTTGGCCCGACGTTGGGGGTTGACTTTCCGAAACGGTGCTGAAAGGGACACAAGCCGAGCTGTTTCACATATGAGTCATGATGCTCGTGAATGCTCGTGATGTTGCGCACTGCATATCAAGGGCGTGGTCTATTTCTCCTGTTCAATATTGTACAATAGTGCATGCGCCGTAGCTCGCTACCTCAGCCTCGGATCTCTTGTCTTTCATGTCACCCTTCTCAGCTACCCGTACTTGATTGACTGATTCCCACATTCCGTATCGTCTTCGCGCTTCATCTTGACCCGTGCCTTAGCCCCTATGCCACTTCTTTTACCTTACTCTCCACCTCACTGCGGCCAGCTGTCGTTCCTACTGGTCTCCGTGATATAAGGTCACCCTACAGGAATAGACAACGCTTGTGTCGCCATTTATCTGTGTGAGCTCGGTCGAAGTTAGGCCCAATTGTGGGTACTCCGAACTCACAACCTCGTTCGGCACTTGTCTCACCGCCTCAGACGGCACCCCCCGCGGAATCCGCTCCGCCTTCGGTCTCACACGGACTCGTCTCCGTACAGTGTGTTCGGGTGCAAAAAGAGAGTTCCGCCACATGCGGCGAGCTGGCTCGTATCGCTCGAGATCGTCACGCATATCATAGCCCCTTCCTTGATCTCTTCAACTTCAACTTTGTTGAGCCGCGCTGTAATGACATGTGTTTGAAGGCGGAGCCGATTCCGGAGGGAGGGGGAAGAGGAAATGATAGGGAAAGGGTCCAAGAGCCAGGGGAACCCGAAGGCGAGATGACAAGAGCGAGACGCGAGACGAGTGCCATCCGAGACAGAGAGATGAGTCGACGACAAAAGAGCGTGTGCGTGTTGAGGTGCGCGAAAGTGAGAAGAGAAGGGTTGAA
This sequence comes from Lactarius hengduanensis, assembly GCA_021525025.1. Lineage (NCBI taxonomy): Eukaryota > Fungi > Basidiomycota > Agaricomycetes > Russulales > Russulaceae > Lactarius > Lactarius hengduanensis. The sequence continues at coordinate 33,706 of JAKELI010000399.1, forward strand.
GGAGTCGGACTTAAGAGATTTCTAGGTGCTCACCGTGCCCTTCGCCCCTGACCTTGAGAATCCCACAAATCGAACAGTAAAGGGAGATGGCCAAACAGTAGTATTCATTCAGCAAGAAAAGATATAGGAGAAACCCGTAGCTCAAGTCGTTGCCGCCACAGAAAAGGGTAAGGTAAAGAAAGAGAGTAAGTAGGGACGGTGGGGACGGGACAGGGAGGACAATGAGACTTGTGTGGGGATGAAATGGAAGAGAATGTGATGGAACTTGAATAGCAGGGGGGGACGGTATTGTGGCCGATGACACTGGCAGCCCACGCAGCAGCATTACAAAGGATCAGTAGATAATATAAATCTTGCCCTCACTGGAGACAAGGGGCAGCGTAGTAGAGTGGCGAGACGAGGCGACCGGCGAGTGACAGAATATTGATGAAGACGGGAGAGGACGTGAGCCATATGGCGCACTAATTAGAGATGTCAACGGACAATATTAGCCATGTGGTCTGCGTACTGACCACTGTTCTCACTCTTCCGTGCTCCCAGTCCTGACCACCATCCCGCGATCGCACTTTTCTGTTGCCGTAGAGACCGACCGCCGTTTACGAGCACACAACATCGTGGGGCCCCTTTCGGGTTCGTTGTGTTCCTGCGTCCCATGCTGAAATTATTTAAAGTAAGTAAAACTAAAAATCTCAACACGGACCAGAGTTCGGCCATCCTTCGTACAAGGGGGAGACTTTGACGCCTCCGAAGTAGAAGAAAGCGCAATCTCACGCTCAAGGTCGCGAACTTCTTCAGTGAGGTCGATGTCCCTGATCTTCCGCTTCCAGGCGGGGGGCCTTCTTTTTTTGGTGGGCTCCAGTGAGGTGGGCTCCAGTGGACCGGGCAGTGGACATGTAGCACATTCGTGAACGGATTTCATTGCGGATTTTACAATGCGTTCAGGGAGAGGTCGGCGTGTGGACTGCTTGGTGCGCGCCATGCTGAAGGCGATTTTCTTCAGATAGAGGCCAAGCGAAACATTTTTATAGTTTACCGTCTCATTATGTCACCCCTTGTCGGTTAGGGAGGTCGACCATAATAAGTCGACACAAAATTCGACACAAAACTAACCCACAGTAGTTACAGTACAAAATATATACACAATTAGAGCCCAGTCCGCAAACTGACCGCGGAAATTGCGGCTCGCAACCTCGGTTTACAGAGTGGAGAAATTGGACACCCTTACTACATTCCATGGATTTACAACTAAAGAAAAGAATGAAGTTCTCTCCTCACGTTTCAGACCTCAGAGAGTGTAGCTCCTCCTTTGCGTTCCCCAGCGTGCCGCACTCGCACGCACGCGGCCTTAGAGACTTGAGCACGACGCGTCCTTGACCAAGGCGGCCACCCTTGCGAAGTTTCGCGTGGCGCAGAAGCGTGCACAGTTGCTCCCGACCCGACCACCCGTTACGGCGTGTTGCCCACTGTTTGCGCTCCACGACCTCGTCACAACTCGCGCGCGGCCTTAGAGATATGATATGGACGCGTTCGTGACTGCTGCGGATACACCTATGAGATCTTGCGCGGAGCTGGAGGCCTGCACCACCGCTTGCGCCACTTCACACCAGAGGTAGGAGTGCCCGTGGCCGAGGGCCTGACTTGAATTGGAACCACACGCAAAGACGAGAGGAAAGCGGCGACAAGGAGCGCTGAGTATATTCATCTAGAAACCAGTAGTTTAAATATAGGGAGTCTAATAGCTACCAGATAAGTAGAGTTGAGGGTGGTACGGGGAGAACAATCGGAAGAGGACGAGGAGACGATCGAGACGTGGAATTGGGGGCGTAAGGTACGAGGTGGCGGACGAGTGGTGAAAGATACAGAGAGATAAGGAACAGTGAGGTCGAGGTGGTCGGCGTGCACTAAGGTGTGCAAGGATTAGTATAGTAGAACAAAAGGGTCGACCGGTACCTTTGGCAGAGACATGGGGTCAGCGTAACCCAGACGACCGACCAATGGAAGCGACTCGACAGCTTCAAAGGATGGTGTGATAAAGGCAGTGCGACGAGAGCGGTGTGGGCGATGGACAAAAGCAATACCAAGGCGCGGAGACAGGCATAGGAAGATTTCGGGGCGAGCGCCCGAGTATCTTGACAGTATTATCTGGAGCGTGGAGAGTAAGTTATACTGTAATGCTAGCCGATCCCCAGAGCAAAGTCATGCTGCCTCATGCGGACCACGAGTTCCTGTGCCGCCTATCCAGTTCAGATGCCGTGTTTAGTCCATGGAGTGGTGACGGGGTTGACTTCAAAGGGATGGCGAGATAAGTCTGAGCTGGAGATTCAAATGTGGCGGACAATGGATGCGTGGACGACTTGACACATCTCCCCCGCTACTCTCATGTCTCGTAGAGTCTCTACCATCAACTTCTCCGCTCAACATCCCTTTCTGGCCTCTGGGCCATGGGCCCCCTGAGCCGTGAGTCCTCTCCAGGCCATTAAAAGCTCAGGGGAGCCGGTCTCCTGCGCCGTGCGTACCCCGTGTTATAGGGATTGCCCCCTCTGCCTACTTGGCAACTCACAGGCCGCGCCATCTTATAGATGGTTAATCCGGTGGGCAGTTGGAGGACCTGCTCCCGGGAAGCGGAAGCGAGTGTGAGGGTGGGGAGATCACGGGGGCACTAGCTTGTTCTACCCTTTTCCTTTGTCAGCTGTCCTACCACTTTCGCCCAACGGTGTCCTGGACCCATGAGCCCGCGGGTCCCCCCAGCCACTCAAAGCTAAAGGGAGCCGGTTGTTCTGCGCCGCGCGAGCCCGCGTTACTGGGGCTGCCCCCTGGCTATCTGGTAAGTCGTCTCGCTGGAGTGTTGCGCACATGGGACGGTCATTGTGAGTCACATCTTGTTGTACCTTGACAGTTCCTCATACTTTCTAGATGGGGAACACGTTATGACCGCGGCAATGAGGAAGTCCGTTTGTTCCTTGCTCAACTTTGTCGTTCAGAAGGTTATTGTGCGGGAACCTAGCAAATAAAACTCTCACCAATTCTCAGGTTTTATGCCGTGTTGTCGCAGCGATTAGCACTCGATATCAATACCTATCGATTTATCAAGCCCTCTCGACGCCATGCGAACCATGCATGATAGATTGCGAACCACATGCGTGTTCTGCTGGGCAGTCGGAAGCGGATCGAATCTTTGCGTGGCATGGCATCGTCTGAGCCCATCCTCGGAAAGCGGCGTCCGTTATTTATGTCATCTCTAAAGACTTCTAGCACGTCGATCTCTCCCTATTTCATGGCGCGGCGGTGCGGCCGCTTTGGGCGTTTAACTGTAACGTTCCTGACTCCGCGCTAACATTCCTCTCTGCCGGAGGCGTCGCATCAATGTCGCCACTGTCTTTACAACTCATGCTACACCCGGGCCGATACCTTTGTGTTGGGCTCAGTCGACTTCTACAACAATCTTCAATACTTCGACGCCGACCACGAAGCGGCGGAAGCGTGGTATCCACCACCGATATTGCATCGATCCTTCTGCTGCCCAGTCCACCGATGCCTTTACCACCGTCCCCCACATCACCGCCTATGAGGCAGAATCACATTGACGGGATGGCGACGCAAGCGACTCACAGGACCAGACTTTAGAAGATGCAGCCACTTCCGAAGCGGTGGCTCTGTCATAACTTTTGTAAATGGGTCTCCCTCTGTCGTTCCCACCTGGCAACTTAATTTAATTTTTTTAGAGAGAAATTATCGTGCTATAGCTGTTGATATACGTACTTATGCCAGGTTAACACGTGATGTCAGACTCTGCTTGAGTCTGGAATGCGCCACAGCAAGATAGCAAAGATATCGGGTCATATACCACCCAACATGCTTGATTTGTTCGCGGTGAGCTCAGAATCGTGACTGTATTTATTGAATTTGTCGGAGGACTGTCGGAGGTTTCGTTCGATTGTTTCGCCTAGTACCCTGGAGGTATTGTCGATGTAAGTAATGCTCGGCACTACTTGCGGCGAGCGCAGGATTGTCATATTGGCACCGTCGTGGAAGACGGTGCTCGAAGAAAGGATACAGCCGCCGAGAAAGTGTTCACTCAGCAAAGGCGAGTTCTCGTCGAAAATCCGCAAGGGTAAGATCATCGTTTTATACACAAGACGCTCTCTAATTATCTTCCTAGTGCCCTTTCAGACCTGGTCTGCGCCCTCTACGCTAGGGATCGCCTCGATGCCGCGAGAGAACTCGAATCGAATCGGTCCAAACGACCGATCGACCACGTCGCCCGATCCAGTCGCGACGTTCAGGTGGACCTTCAGATCCATCCTGATACGCCATCCCATCCCATTTATCTGTGGAAAAGGTAAGTCAGCGGTTTTGAAAGCGCAAAGGGAGGTGCTCACCCTGGTTACAAGCGGCCCAATGGCCCTTTTTAAGCCCCTCCACACCGCCTTGAGGAGCGCGCGCAAGAGCTTGCAGCAAATTTGAATAGCGTCCTAAATTAGTGGTAAGTCGTTTGTTTGCGAGAATATGAGGGATGACTCACATTTGGAATCGGTTTAGGAGTAGGGATGGTGGGGTGATTCGATGATGACGCGAGGCGGCAATCGAGCGCCGGCGTCGACGCGTACTGGGAAAACAAGCGCCGGCGTCGACCCGCGCGGAGAGAACGAGCACTAGCGTCGTCTCAGGCTCAAAATCGACTTGGAGGCTCGCGTTTCCGCGCACGCAGCCCCAGAAGGGCATTGAGGTGACCGAAGTACTCGGTTCTCGAGAAGCCTGGGCTAGAGATAACAGGATTGGGATATATCCGCAATTGTTCCCGAATAATATTGTATTGTCTATATTTACGTGCACCGCCAGTCAGAATGGTACACTTGCCTAGATCGATCGCGAACTGCCCGGTGGAGACGATAAGAAGGGCCATGGCATTCGATCTACTTTGCTACCATTTGGGTGTGGGTCTGTTACTACGCACACAATGGAACTGGATAGAATGACACTGTATTTTGGAGCAGCAAGACAGCCCGTAGGTACATGCGATCAACTGACAGGTGCTCTATCTACGACGTCGAGTTGGAGAAAATGGGAGTGACGAGAGGGATTGAACGGACAAATAGAAGGGGTATCGGACGAACTCATAGGAAGTGAAGATGGGATGACTGGCGCAGACACGAAGGATGGTAAGTTAGACGTCTACATCGATGGAGGCGACAAGGTAGGGACGTACGAGTCACGAGCGAAGAACCAGGGCACTATGCCGCACGGCGCTAACCTCCGTAGGCGATGATGAGTATGATGCGATGCGCGTCCAAGTCAGATAATACAAATGGCGATCCTTGGCAGGACGGAGAGGCGGTCGGAGCGGGGATGGGTGGTGCGGTGAAAGGGTGTGGGCCCAGGTAAGGCTATCAAGTAGCCTCGCGCGTGTGCCAGAGGTGTGTTGATGGGATCGGCAATGAGGACAGAGAACAATGACGTAAAGAGACAGAGACGAGGAGGCAAGAGACAGCAAGCAGACAAAGGTGAGATAGAGAACGACGATCTAAAAGGACGGAGACAAGGTGGCGGAAGACAAGTAGCAGGGCGGCCGAGGTAAGCTGCAGCAGTCCATGCAGCGAAAACGAAAAACAAGTCGAGGGGACAATGGATATACAGTAATCGATTAACGGAGTCGTTTTATGATACGTCACAATGTAATTACATGAACTTCCTTTTTTTATTTAGTGTTGCTGCTTTCTACGGGGGTTTTGGGGTCGATGTTGGCAAGCGTAGTGTCGGGGTCAATATCTTGATCGCTTGTCGCAAGCCCTTTTGACGATTTCGATGGCTTCCGTAGTCAAGTTGTCGCCAGAGGGTTGTCAGTACATCGTAGAACCAGAGAACGGCGCAGGCGCAGATTCACGTCTGTGATGCGAGTGGCTGGATGTGACTTAACTGTACAGTAGCCAGGTCCAATGAGAGCCCTCCTCTTCGTCGATGGTTGATTGGGAGACTTGCGCGAACTCGGGGGACTTGGAAATGAGATCTGTGCAATGAGTATTCGGTAACATCATTCCGGGTCCAGAATTTGCGACGTACCCCTTGCGCTTCGACTCTGGTAAGGCGAGCCCGTTGTTGCTAATGATCTAGTCCTGGAGCTCCGAGGCTTGAAGGGTCCTGAGCGACGCAGCATCTGCGCGAGCACCCTAGAGGTTATGGGTGAACTGGAGTTCACGATCAAAGGCCGACTCACCTCGTCTAATGCCACTAAAGCTGGTAGGGTCGGTTCCCGTGTGGACCTCGGATATGTTGCTTGCAGTGACAACGTCTGTGATAGGGGCGGACCGTTTGATCTTGATCCCATGTGTTGGGGGAGAGACGGCGACAGTCGCGATAGTAAGGGGTGTAGAAATTGTTGGGACGCGAGGACGAATGGTTCTCTAGAAAAGTTCGTGTTTAAAACCTGGAGAAGGTGTGAACACATACCAGCGCCGACCCAGCGATTCTCAAGACATTTTCAAAGTAGACGTCGTCCTCGGAGTTCCTTCCGTGCACATCAACCACGCTTCCTGGCATGTCTTGATGGTGGCTGCCACTAGTTTGAAGGCAGTGACAACACTGCCGATATCCTGCCAGCTGGTTAGCGAGGACGACAAGCTGGCACCACCTGCCGTGAACTTAATGTCCCCAACTTTGACACGCGTCCTCATCGATGTCTGATGAATCCGGGTCGGTGAATTGAGATCGCTCGAGGAGCGTCGACGGAGTCTTGGAGATCGGTGGGGGGCTTACGCGGAGCGCAACGTTGAGCCCGACATATCACCCGAGGTCAGTGCCAACGGTCGAGCGTCGTCCAGAAGAGCCGATTGGACGTTGAACGTTCCTAGCATGCGTCGGTGTCCATGTCCGCTCCAGGTTTGTCGTCTGACTGCCCAACGACTCTCGTCCAACAGTCTGCGACCTCCGGACCGCGCGGCTGACTACCGACTACCTTCTGAACGGGACATGTGACTCCGATATCGAGAGTCTCGATGTTACTGAGTCACGATGTAACGACATCGGGTCTCGTGTCGGATATTTTCACAGTGAACCACTTGAATATATTTGAATAATATTGAAAATATTTTTCACAATATCTTTAAGATAGATTATCCACACTCATTGTCAATTACTTTGATGGGCACATGGGAATCATATGATTGGATTCATTGTGAATGTAATTAGTGTGTATCAAGTACTTTCATCCTAAACTCATTGCTGACTATATTGTGAATGTAATCATGATGTTTTGTGCACTTATTTTTGAAACACTTTTGGAATATTTTTTCTATTAAATTAGCATGAAAGCCACCTTAACATCTTAAAATGCCCACAGTGACTGTCACAACTGTGGCAAGGCAGGCCACTGGGCGCGGGAGTGCCGTTCCCTTCCCCCAAGAAGGAGGAGAAACCGGGCAAGGAGCACAAGGCGGAGACGAAGCCTGTCGGGTCGGCGAATGCTGTCGCGCCAACGACGAGGACGTCGACGAGTGCTGGGCCGTGGATATCGCTTCTGAGGATCCAGCGGAACGGATGGGACCCGCGGCGGCAGCCGTGCCAGCCAGCAACGACCGGGGCGAGCGCATCGAGTTATACGACTCGGGCGCGACGCCCATATCAACCCCCTACAAATCCGACTTCACCAGCTACACTGTCCTCGATCCGCCCATCACCCCAAACGCCGCGAACCAGCAGCAGTTTCCCGCCATAGGAACCGGCACCCTCACTGTCCAGGTGCCGAACGGTAGCACCCCGTCCACCCTCACCCTCACCGACGTCCTTCACGCGCCGGCCGTCGGATACACGTTGTATCGATCGCGCGTTGGACAAAAGGGGTACCTCATCTCTGATTGGGGCGGTCACCTCGACTTATTCGCTCCCCAGTGGACGCGTCGCCCGCATTCCCCCGTCCTCCCGCGCCTGTACCGCGTCGCTCACCCCATAGAGTCAGCCCACGCCGTCAAGACCATCATGGTGATGGAGCTCCACACCGCCGAATGGGCCACATCGCGCCAGCCAGCGCCCGCGCTCTTGTCGAGAAGAACCTCGTCACGGGATCAAGCTCGATCCCAACTCGCAAGAGGCGGAGTGCGACGCCTGTATCTTCGCGCGCGCGACCCGTCAGCCCGTCCCGAAGATGCGCGTCGGCCCACAGGCCCACGCTTCGGCGAGGAGATCCATACGACGTGTGGGGACCGGCGCCCGCGCTAGCAAGCGCGGGTGTCGGTATTTTATCACCTTCACCGACGACCTACCCACCGGTACACAAACCGTTCACCTACCTTCTCGCACGAAGGCGGAGGCTCTCGGCGCTACAAGGCGTTCGAGAAGTGGGCCGTGACGCAGCAGCACTGCACCGGCATCAAAGTCCTCAGGTCGGACCGCGGCGGCGAATACCCTCAGCGAGGCGTTCGAACCAGCACCTCAAGAGCTGGTACCGCCCGCAAACTCACCGTGCACGACACCCCCCCCAGCTCAACGGCGTCGCCGAACGCCTGACCCGCACATCGCAAGCGTCTCCACGCTCGTTCACCCACTCAAGCGGCCTCCCCAAGTTCCTATGGGGCGAGCGCTGCGACACGCACCTGGCTGAAGACCGCACGGCGACGCGCGCCCTTGACGGTCTGACGCCGTTCCAGGCGCTGTTCGGACGCTCACCCGATCTCTCGGGCCTGCAGCAGTGGGGCGCGCACATGTGGGTGCATGACCCCACTGCACCAAGTTCGACGCACGCGCACGGGAGGCCGTTGGCTCGCTTCGAAACCGAGTCACACGCGCATCGGGTCTATTTCCCAGCCACCGGGCGTTACGACGGAGCGCAACATGTACTTCAGCACGGCACAGCACTCGAGGGGGGGGTATTGATCCCAGGTACGGAAGCGAGCAGCATGCCGCCCGCCGACTCCCTCAACTCTTTCCACCCCTTCCTCTCCATCCTCCCTACCACCGCCTATCAAGCCCCTCGCGCACTCGCGCGCTGAGCCTACATCACCCCCTTCCACCCCTCACACCTATGTCCCGACACCGTCTGCATCTGAGAGCGCGGAAGGCGACAACGAGGCGGACCCTTGGCGAACGCCTCGGCCAACTCGAACACGCAAGCCGTCGCGCACGCTCCGCCACCTACTTGAGGGCGTGGGCGTGTCGTCAACCCGCCGCTCTGACCCCATCATCCCCGTTGACTTCAGCTCCCGGGCGATTCGATGGAGACGCCGAGGAGACAGGGGAGTGTGGGCCGTTGACACCCGCTTCGACGCACTCGAGGACTCAGGCTGGCTCGAGCACGTACTCGCGCGCCGAGACCCAGAGCGGAGGCCCTAGAGCCGCGAACGCTGGCCGAGGCGAAGCGTCGCCCAGACTGGCTTCTCTGGGAGAAGGCCATTGCTGAGGAGCTCGCCACGCTCAACGTCAGCCGGCACCTTGCGCTTGGAGAGCCCCCACCCGGCCAATGTCATCGGCTCGAGTGGGTCTTCAAGGCGAAGAAGGACGCCGCGGGAACATCGCCCGCTACAAGGTGCGCCTCGTCGCCCAGGGTTTTTTCGCAGATCGACGGGTGGACTACCGACACTTCGCCCCCGTCGCGAAGCTCGCG